>JBBPML010000073.1:0-95286 GCA_038090275.1 Austroboletus novae-zelandiae | reverse complement strand
CAATGTACGAATGGTACGATACCTCTTCCTGACCAATCAGCGTTGGCACAGGTGAGTCTTTTCCGCTATCTTTGTAATGCTGACCGCTACTGTATTAGCTCATCGGCCGATACCTACGGGTATATAACGGACGGTGAGAACTTATTCGTTGTTCGACACAACTGGAGAAACAGGCTGATGAGTCCTTGTGACGAAATAGCTGCTGCGGGCTAATCACCCCAGCTATCCCTGTTTCATCATCAACCCTCGTGTTGCAATCATCCCCCCTAACTCTAACCAAAATGACGTATTAGTGTGCGATCAATTGCTTACATAAGCAAAAGTGCGCTACATATTAGTAGTGTAGAAAAAGTGGACGAAAAGCGTAGTAAAAAGTACGATTGAGTCACTTAGATTTCATTTTGCCATAAAGAGCGAAGAAATTCCCATGGTTAAGCGAGGGGATGAGAATTAAGCGCCGGGGATAGGTCTGTGGTACCGCAGCTCGAGACTTATACGGATAGGCTGATGTGGGCTAATCACCCCATCCTATCTTCTATTTCCACTCGGCACCTACGGCACCTCGCTCATCACCCCCTAACAGAGTAAGATTGAATGATCCAAAACGTTCATCTCCTAACGAACTAGTTATTCCTGCTGGAATGCTTTACGCAGTGTCCCCATCATCTTCAAATACTCTGAAACAGACTGACAGACGCCCTTTCCAGAAGGACCAATAAACGACTTGAGCTTCCCGACACGGAATCCTGATCTGTAATCTGCCATGTACTTAGAGACGATCTGTTCTCCTACTTGCAGAAGATCCCGGAGTGCTTTTCTCAGTTCCATCGAGTCCTCTGCGTATCCTTTGGACTCTTGCAGCATATTATATAGGCCGACGAACGTTTGGACGCGTCCTTTGGAAGAGAAAAGTTCGGGGTGGGAGAAGTAGCGATACGGTTTTCCAACGAAAGCGACTCTGGGATGGGTAAGAGACTCCGTCGTATGAGGGTTGGAGAGGTCAAGGCCAATGCGAGGGGAACAGTATACACTAGATTGCTCGGACGATACATCTCGAGTCACGCTTTGAAGAAACATGAACGTGCCCTGTGCTGACGTTGGAGGGGATAGTGCGGATATGTTCCCTCTCCAGGCCGTGTTGATGAGGTGATCGATGGTGGGGGCACCACTGAGACACAATATCTCGTCTACGAGGAGAGACGGACCACAGATCACTTGGTTGTCTGAACGGCGGCGGATGGTCCGTAGAAGAGCGCCACCTCGTATAGTCACAGGGCCGTTGGATGTTTGAATCGCAATAGGTGCACCCACGGTGAGATCGAGGCCTTTGCGTGTTCCACCTCTGTAGCTTCCTGCGGCCGTGACCGGGAGACCTGGCCTAGAGAGATCTGCGCGGCAAGGGGAACGGTGAAAGTACCTGAGCGCCGGAGATAAGAATACGTAGCACGGTTGATAGAAGTTCTAGGTTACCATCGTCCGCTGCGCTCCTGCTCTACACTCCCATGAGTGAACGGGTCTTCGTGACAGAGCGACTTTTGAAGGTAGAACTCCAGCTCCAGAATTTCGAGGTCAGTGCGCGTGCCATTCCGGACCACAGACAGGATCGAATGGCAGAGCAGTTCCTTGGCGACGGTCTCGAAACGCTCGGAAATCTCTTCTGGGGTGTTCAACGTAGAAAAGTCGAGCAATGGTGCAAGACGAGCGCCCGAGCCGTTGTCTTCGAGGTTAATGGTGTTAGAGACCGCGTCTTCAACGGCAGTCCTTGTCAGTACTAGTCTTGAAGTTTTCTGCGCAGGTCTGGCTGCCATACTTCAACAAGCTGACGAGGTAAACGACTTTGGCCTTCACCTGTATTCGAGTCATCCGATTCGTCGAGCTCTGCGATTTTCCGCTTGCCACCGCCCATCTGGCAGATTCCAGAGGTCTCGACAGCGGATTGTCGTTGCGCTTCGTGAGTTTTCCGTAAGCGACCTTCAAGACCCGCGATTGTCCGCGTTGCCAATGGCCTTACTCTGCCTTCTTGTACACTCAGCGCGTATCTGTATCTTCCATTACACCTCAGGCTTTCGGCCGTAATCCGAAGTGCTGAACAAGGTGACGCAGGTACCAGCACTTTGAACAAAAGGGGTTTACTGTCCGCTGGCAGTGCTCGCCGACTGCGGACAAATTGTAGTGCGGGCTTACCGAACCTGTACCGAGCAGTCTGGTGTGTTCTTTCTCGCCTGAATGACTTGATCTAAGGTTGACGGGGCTAGCATATTGTATAAGTTCCCTTGGAAAGCGTGTTCAATTGTAACTCCAACCCCTGTTCATCGGCACTAGCGCTATTGTCGCTGCCCTTGTTTCTTTGCGCGGACCTGTGCCAGATATTGTTGTTGATGCCGTAGGTACGCGCGCGCCTTACACGTGTTTACCTTCCTTTTCTCACCACGCGATTATCAGCCCCCCGCGGTGCGCATCATCGTCATGGAACGTGGCCTACGTATCAGCCCAATGCCTCCTGTCTTCTTGCGCATGGCCGACCTCGTCGAAACCGCCAGGCGTGTGTTTTCCGCGTATATAGACGAACGCCGTGTCGGCTTTTCGAGGTCGCATCACCTCTCTCCCTCTCTCTGATATTTCTATTCTTTTGATATCCTCATGTCCTCTCCTCCCACTCCCCAGAGAAAGTCGACATTCCGTTCGCGCGTCGGAGGGGCAATTCGACGGTCTTCCACTGCGTTCAGCATCCCCGGTTTGCCGAATCGTGGTAATTCAGCGACGCCCCCACCTCTAGATTCTGATACCGCATCCATCGCGGCCTCTCTTACTGGTAAACTCGACCGGGAAGGCTCTACCACATCTCTCAACAAAATAGACACGACGCCTCTGCCTGCACCTGTCGCTACCTCGAGCGCACCGAGTCCTATTCCTGAATCACCGGCACGCGAAGCAGCGGCATTAGCCGCTGAGCCACCACCCGCGGCAGCCAAGACCACATCCCCCCTCGCAAATGAAGTGTCCAGGGGCGATACTGCGTCCAAAAAATCCTCTGATACTCCTGCCCGATCAGTCTCAGGGACACCGCCAGCCCCCGAGTCCGATTCTGCCACAGCGGCTCCACCCCCTCAACCCCCTTACACCCAGCCAGCGGCAGAGATCGCACCCGTCCTTACGGCGGAGCCTGAGGAGATCCATCCTCCACCTGCCGCGCCGTCCTCTCGCCCTGCTTCCAAGTCGACCACGTCTGCACAAGCCCCCTCGGCCCCTGTCACGCCGGCTGCGCTCTCGACGACTACGAGTGGCTATTTTGGTGACATACCACGATCCACGACGCCCGCCGGAATTGACAGTGACCCTGACACGAACGTTTGGGTAGACCATCGCATCCCGGGTTCGGATAGTGGCTCAGAAATGCTCCGGGGACGCGCGTTGGCGCAGAAACCCTCCAAGTCATCCATCTTCCCTCGGGATTCGTCTGTGGCGTCCTCGAATGCGCTGTCTCAAGGCCAGAGGCCGAATATGAGCCGGCGAACGAGTGGTTTGATTCAGGCACGCCAAACGGAGCTCGCTGGTGTTACCAAGACTTGGAGTAGCACGAGCGACATGGGGCTTGCAAGTAAGACGAACCTTCCGTGAGTTCTTTCGATCATGGTGATAAACTTGTGTGATTGAACGAGCCATGTAGCTTGCAGGAAGAGCCCAAGCCAGCTGCGGAACCTGTCATTTCCCCGACGGAAACGATACATGTATCCGAGTGAGTAAAGTCGTGACATTTTTTGGGGATGCGTCTGAGAATCATTCAGCCAAATCGACCCTCGTTCTCCGCGTGACGACTCGATGCTTCCAAGTGAACCCCAGGTGCCATTGCCTGCGATGCACGAGGTCATGGCGAGGTCAGTGCTTATAGGCTTTATCACACTTACGGCCCGTGCTGAGAGCCACCTAGTCCCCCTCGTAAACCCTCCAGCAACTTCGATCGTCCCAGTCTTAGCGATGGCGGGCGCTATTATCCACGCCCTACCGAGTAAGCCATCGCTGACTATACTCTCGTACATCGACTCACTCATCACTATGCACATCTTAGTGAGACTCGACCCCTACTTGGCTCGCGACCCACGACGCCGCGCATCGTCACCAACTACCCCCCACAGACGGCCTCGAGCCAGATCGCACAGTCGTATCGCTCTGCGAACCCGCCCGTGAGCCAGCCCGTTCCTCAATGGGCCCAGCCTGCCCGCTTTGACATCAACGGGTCTGCGCGCCACTACGCATATGGCTCGACCACGCGTCTGCACGTCACCCGCGGATGGACCGAGTATGTGCTCCCGCACGGGTTGCGGTATTACGTCAACGAAGACGGTCGGGCGATCACGGACCTTGACCTGCGGAGCGTGAATAAGCTCGAGGAGGTCTCGAACGCGATCGATGCAGCGGATGATGTCCCTGAGGGGTGTGAACTGTGGGTGCGCGTTGGGAGCCACGCGAAGAAGGCGAAGGGGTGGCGGAAGCCCAAGGCGAGTGGGGAGCCCGTCGTATTATGGGTGGACCACCGACATCGTCGGGTTCTCAAAGACGTTCCGTCGGATGACTACGTTTCGGTGGAGGACGATAGTAAGCTGATTCGAACGTTTCGTGGGTTTGTGGGTGCTCATGCCATTGTGACAGGACTCGACGATGAATACAAGTACTGGGCGTTCATCGAGATGCATCCGGCACATATTCCGCGGGTGATAGTGGAAGGGGCGAGAAAAGACGCGATCGATGCGCTCCATTGGTCGTACACGGACCGCCTCCTCACACACCCGCATCTACCACCGACGCCACCGCCTTTTAGCCAGGATGAGTGTATAGAGCTGTTCAAGCTTCTCAACGGTGAGATGGTCGTGTTCGGCCCGCGATCCCCCTTGATGTCTGTTTACAGATTTGAATCACCCGATAACTGCAGCATACACGCGGACGGTCGCTCGCATTCTCTTGCGTACTGGTGAGTGATGCCTTGCCATGCCTTACATTTGGTATCGACGTCTCATGACCACTTCAGCGCACTGGCACCAAGTCAACTTCCGCCCTTATAAACCGTTGCCCCGGGACGTATCGTACCAACAGCCTACAAGGAGCACGCCAATCCTTCGTACCATCTTTGAGTTTTTTCTCGGGGCTGTATGTCTCGGCATACCCTTCCTCTTTATGGACCGGACGAGACTCCACGGACAATTTGACGTCGAAGGAAGCAATTTCCCTGAAAGTACTACGCCGCTGTTCGTGATCGGCGCCTGCGCGTGCCTAGTGGTGAGGTTTCTCGAGTCGGTGGTGGACCGACGCTTACCCACGCATTTGCAGTCTGCGATGATTTTGAGCGCATCGGTGACGCTCATGTCCTTCCCTGGGTTGGACAGCATCACACGTATTGGGGGTCTCGTCGCCATTACGTGCTCCGTGTTGAGCATGATCACTTCCTTTGTGTCCATCTTTCGGTACAAGACCGAGATGGCGCGAGGTACCGGCCCGTCCTCGGAGGGATTCGTGATGCTTTCGGTGAGTGATTGGCAACACTCAGGGCATCGATCGAGCTAAAACGATTACTCTATAGCGTCGAAGCTTCCTGCTCTCGCTTCCGCTCGTCTTTCTCGCGTACTCGGTCGCGGGGTTCGTCACGGGCGTGGTCATATACTCGTTCCGCGGCACGACGCTCCATTTGGCAAGCGTGGGGTCACCCATTGCTACGCGGTTTGACGAGTATGCGCGATTCATGGTCGTTGGGGTCGTTGGGGCGCTCGTGGGCGTGTTGATCACGTCTACGGTGGTGGCGCGCAGATAGACGTCGGTGGATTGATTTGCATGCGTTTTCTATTACTTTCTTTCTTGTACGATTTCTCTGGGATCGTAGTTCAGATCTTGGATAGCTTTTTATTATGTACTTGAAAAACAGGAAATCTATGAATCTTTAGATAGTATTAAGTCGCTTGGAAAGGTGCTATCTCGACGGTATCTCCTCTAGCTTGCGATAAGACCTGGGATGCGTTCGATGCTACGAAGCGGGATAAATGCGACATGTCGACAGGTGAGCAGACAAGATAACGAGGTCATAGTTCGGCAAAAGTATATAGGAGTCTGAAAAGAGTTGGTGCCGAATTGCCGGATCGAAGGGCCCTCCAGCACTAACCCGCTGCTTTACCACAGATATATAAACGACGCGCTGTCCAGCTCCACCGTCCTTCTTTCTTCCCATCTTCCTCCTCCTCCTTTGACATGACCTGGTCTGCCGCTCCTATCTCCGTAAATGCGGTCATCGACGATAAGCTCTACATTGGAAAGTATGTCCCCCTCGTCTGACGAGTAATTCAGCCGTCTCACACTGCCCCCAGTCTCTCCGCCGCCTTATCTCTCGACGTGCGAAAAAAGTTTGGGATAACCCACATTTTATCGGTCTGCACAGAGCACACGTTTGATCCTCAGCCAAACGCACTCGTCATCCCCGTATACGACTCCGAGTACGAGGATCTTCTCATCCATCTTCCCGACGCGTGTCTCTTCATCGAGACAGCTCTAGGCCGCGGCGGCAAGGTCCTCGTTCATTGCGTGATGGGCATCTCCAGGAGTGCCACCGTTGTCTGTGCCTATCGTGAGTGTATTCTCCTTGGTCCGTGGTTCACGTGCCAAGGCCCACGTTGCTCCCCACTTGCCAAGTCATGGCATCTCAGCGGCTCTCTGTCTCAGGGGCCATTCAATACCTCCGCAAACGTGAGCGATTGATCAAGACATCTGACCGATATGGCTCTCACGTATGATCACAGGCCGCCCTGAAATACATCCAAATTATGGCTTTATGAAGCAGCTCCACGCGTTCCTGCATTGTCGCTGCCGCCCATCGTGTACCAACGTTGAATACATTGCTTGGAAGCGCCGACAAAAACGCGACGTGGCCAAATATCTCAACCTCCTTACCGACTGCATCCCCGTCGTCCCAGATCAAATATACCTCACAAGGCAGGTTTATTGGGTCGGATCACCCGGATCTGACTGACTTCTCTCGCAGTGAGTTTCCGGGGGACGTCGATACTGCTGAGTCCCTCTTGCATGATCTGGGGGTCACGCATCTGTTGTCGATTTCGTCAGCTCAACTTCCGAAACCAAACGTTCCCTCTATCTATGAACACTTTTTCATAGACGTTCCTAATAGCGCACGGGAAGCACTATTGCTCGAGCTGCCCAAGATGTGTGCTTTCATTGGAGATGCGATCGCTCAGGATGGCCGTGTGCTTGTCCAGTGCCGCGTGGAGCTCAGAGCATGTATTGTAGTTTGCGCCTATCGTGAGCGATCTCGTCGCGATTCTGTCGCCGTGCTCATTTTGCCTAGTCATGGTCTCGCGAAACATTTGTTCCCGTCAGGCATGTGCGATACTCGAAGCAGGTACGCTCCATGCTACTTTCGCCCATTGTCTCTCCGACATGCTTCATTCAGCCCTTCCACTGTACAACCCTACGTCGATATTTTACCGCCATCTTGAAATATTTGCTTCCTGCGATTACCGCCCAACTATTGACCATCCCACCGTGCGCGCTTGGCTGGCCGAGCAATCTGGTGGTTCTTCCAAGGGTCCCGTTAAAGCGCAATCCGTTACGAGAATGGCCAGCGTTACTACTAATCCGTCGCTGTCAATCGCTGTGGGTAACACGTCGGTCGATGCATTTGATTTGACATCTCTCAACGAAGCGTTGTTGCGATACCAATCGACGAGTTCTGTCGAATCTCGATTCTTCGAGTCTGATCGTTCCTTGCGATGACTGAGTATTGATGCGTGTACAGTATCACCTCTAATGAGTATACCCCGCCTAGTTTACTTTGTAGCATGTATTAGCTGATCGAATCTCTTACACAATTAAATGGCGATGGTGACGAGGCTGTGTCATGCTCTTTGTTTTCGACCTGGACTGACCACCGAGCAGGCACGACGAGCAAGCAGACTTGGTTCTACACTTCACCAGACGTGACATCATCGCGAACGAATCGTTGAATTGCCACAAGCCACCTCGTGTCCACCTCGTTCTCCAGCCAGGCGGCTATCCGGTTGCATCCACGCCGAAGCCGTGCCCGTGAACCAACGAGTTTCAACCCATATCTCTCTCTCTCCATCGCAGTCATCCATGTCTTCCAATAAAAGTCCCAGCCAATTCAACGGTGCCCCACCAAAGTGAGCTTCAGACCCATACCAACTCGATCCCCTCGTTTTCCCCTCCCCTTTTGCTTCTCGTCCCATGTCGGCGTGCTGACGTACGCCCCCCTCCACCATCACGACTTGCGATGCGTTGTCGGCGGTGGTCGGGTCGCTTTTACAGATACCTAAACGACTTTAGCAAGGCACTCGCGGGCGAGGTACGCATCCTCCTCGCCGAGGTGGGCAAGCTCCGAGACGAGCGTCGGCAGCTCCAATTGTGCGCCCTCCTGTTCTGTTGTCGTGCTCTCGCTCATGCGTAATCCAATATCAACGACAGCGAGATCGCAGAGCTGATGGCCGTCAAGTCAAAGCATGGTGCCGGGGGCGAGTATTCACCAAATTGGACGCCGCAGGTGGGTCGTAGTTGGCTGTCGTTTGGGCTTGTGTTATTTACGGGCTGTCATGTCCATCTCAACGCTCCTCGTACGACATACTTTTGCTCGCCCACACACTGCATTGGAAATGCCATCATCTCGGATCCATGCAACATGTAGCCCCAAGAGCCGCCGCCGCCGCCTCCACCTGCAGCGACCCCCCCACCCATGGACGATGGCCCCATCCAAGCCCGACCGGCCTGGAAAGTCGTACACAAGTCCACGCGACGCGAGCGGGGGCAGCGGAGCCTCCCCGCGCCCGCGCCCGTCCCAGCCCCAACCCCCGTCCCAGCGATCGAAGCGCCCCAGCCGACGATTCCCGCATGGGCCCAATGGCGACGTACGTGGCGTCCTTGCGTTCCATGGTCTAGTGCTTTTTGGTGACGAGTGCTGACGATGATTAGCTAATCCGTCGATGATGCCGCCCGCCGTCGCTCCGCCTGCGCCTGTTTCGCCGCGTCCAATGACGCCTGCCGCGCGTCCTGGTCTTTTCGGTGCGTCGTGTGTCGTCAGGCGGGGTCGGTGCTGACTCGTGTGTTTTTATTGTGCACAGGCCCGCCGACGCCTCCTCCCAAGTAAATGAATATGTCTGTTATGATCGTTGGAATGATGACGATCCTTTTCGTTTATTTATCTAGCTGGGCCATGTGAAAGGCCCGTGCCGGATCGTTCTCTTTTCTCTTTTTTTTTCAAGCCACGTGTTTAGTGTGCATTCGTTTCCATGTTTCCATATCTCACTTGAACGTGAAACACTGACACTCTCGTTTGACACACTCTAACTTTGTAAGATCTCTCTGTTGCGTTGATTCCAAAGGGGTGTTGAAGTTTTATTATGCGGGCAGTGGTCGTTTATAGGCGTGATGTACTTGTCAAATTAAAGTACTTGTAAATCCGAGTGTCGTTTTGACCCTGCGACGTCTTCGGTGGACGGATGAGCGCTCTCGTAAGTACCCTAGGCTGGCCGAAAATCGCCCCAGTTCCAACTCATCGTCGCTACGAATACATGCAGCCGTCGGATACAACGACCCCTAAGGCTGGCGAAAACCGGGAAAGTATCGGGAGACAAGCCTCCGAACGATCCATGTCGGTTTCATTGAGCGGCGATCACAAAGTATCCGAAAGGTTAGGACTTAGGCTTTAGGAAGAGGTGATTTACAGGCCCAATTAGATCGTCGCAGACGCACTCATGCAAAGATATCATACACAGGACTTAATGACTATGAATACACTATGTACGTCTACCTACTCATTTCTTTCCGTGGATATCCATGAACCCATCTAAATGGAATACAAAACACTCCACACTCAGGCGTCAACAATGCTACACCTCACGAACAGCGTCGAAAACAGGTACTGCGACACTTGCGAGTCGTGAAGCGGCAAATGCCGATACCCTATCGAATCGTCACCAGGTGATGAAAAGACGACATGAGTGTACCCACCCATGGCAAGACTCTCCAAACTGACGCAATACACCGCGATCGGTTCACCGTCCACTTCCCCGTCCCGCAACACACTAAATCGTACGAACACGAGATCGCGCATGTCCCCCACGCACGTAAACGGAAGCCGCAGCTTTTCTTGCCACACCGGGTTGAACCCGTTGTTCTTGACCGCGCTCGTGCGCGTCGTCGTCACTGATCGGTGGGCGTGCACCTGCGATGTGGACGAACCGACAGACAAAGCATCGTTCGATGTGGGTGGGGATATAAACGAAGAGGAGCCGCCGGGGTGGCTCCAGTCTGGGGTGTGGACGGACACCTCGACGTATGGGTCCACATGCTTGTCCGTGATCTCGTGCCCCGTAGAGTCCTTTGGGCGGGGTAACTGCTGGGCCGAAATGACCTGACGCGAGCAACACGTCAGATGGTCCGGGACTCGGAAGAAACGGAGGCTTACCATTACTTCTAGATAATGCTGTGTGTGGTGATGGAGATGCTCTTTGTCGGACTGGCGCAGATCTTCCGTCTTGCGCAAAACTTCAGGCTTCAGTACGTATCCGGCCCTACCGTTCTTCTGAAACATGGCATGGTTGATCATATATCCCAAATCTGTCCAGAGTTGAACGATCTCGCGATTTTCACGGTACGAATTGAATCCACGTACCAAACGTTTGCCAATTTATGGCAACCAGTTGCGCACCAGTCGCCCAATATCGATGGGGTAGATAATTGGTCGAGCTCACTCTCGTACCTTTGGGGTATATCCTAACCAAATGTGTTTTGTTGTGCTTGATCAGATCGCACGCGTCCTGCCGCAGAATCTTGTTCATCGTCGTCTCGGATAGGGAGAACATGTGCTCTGGCGCATAGTGTTCCTTCTTGTTGATACCCCGACACTTGACGCCGACTGTGTAGACCAACAGGGCAACGAGAGCTGCCGACATCTTGGCTTTCTCCGGCTTCGCTTCTGATTTGGGTGACAGCTCGACCGAGGTCGCCGTCGTCGTTCCGGGAAGTACCGAAACGGGGGGCTTCTCAGTCGACGTGTGTTGACTGTGCATACGGTTGAACACGTTGCGCGCCTTCCGAAACTCTTCCTTGAGTTCTGAAAACATACATCTTGCTCAGCCAAGACGGGTCACGACCGGCGACCGATTCACCTTTGACGGCCTCTACCTCATGCAGTTTTACCTTTCTGAACTCTTCCTTCATCTCGTGCACAACGTCCGAGTCAGACGCCGAGGCCTCGGTCGAGGAAGACTCGGTATCGACCGTAACGCCCCTCTCGCTAATGGGCTCACTCTCGGAGACGTATAGGTTCTTGGCCTTGGAGAGACCCGAGTGAATGATCATACATGAGTCGGAGACGGGAGTGCTCACTTTCAACAATACCCGGCCCTTGAGGTCCTCGGGACTCGGTAACGGCCCCGACAGTGGTTTTCCCTCGATCGGCGCGCTGACAAGTGCCTCCCCAAAGGACTCGTGCATAATCGCGGTCAGCATGTCTTGTTGAGGGAGAGAACAATGAATCTCTGCCGAGATGATGATCGGATAAGGCGATGTCACAAATGCATATTTCATGACGGCTTCGCAGACCTCTCGGGCGGATACTTTAGACGTCAATGTTTTGCCGTGGAACACCACGGGCTCGGTTTCCCCGTCGTATATGTCCACTGATAAGCGTCAGCAAAGGGGAGGTGTAAAGAGAGTAAACACATACGTTCGACACTACGACAACTTTGGAGGAGAGCACGGATGTAACCTTCGATGGTGCTCGACCCGACGAGTTGATTTCCCACCAGATATGTGTTGTGCGAAGAGGATATGAAGTATTCGGACAAAGGATGTGTCATTGGTTGATTGACCTTGCCATTTTGGCCTGTGAAAGCTGCATTGTCAGACGATAACAAAAAAGCAGTGAAAGCCCCCAGAGACATGGTGACGCTGGTGAGATCTGGAGTCGAAAGTGCGCTATGGTCATCGGGCACCTTTGTGCAATATCGCACGAAGAGACTTTCAAGTTCTTTTTGTGCGAGTCTCGACTGGGGGGAGGTTAGCCAACGAAGATGACTTTGCGAAACATGCACCTGTTGGGTATCGCGCATGAAACATTCAAACACACTAAACGTGAGCTTCTTGTCGTTCATCAAACACAGTTTTTTGTACAGCAGATCGATCTCGGGACGAGCTTTGAGAAGCTTGACGAACGACTGAAAGTCGGTAAAGTCGAGGTACTGTCGCTGTTGGGAGTCTGCCATCTACCCTCATCCGTCAACTAGATATATGCGCCTGATAGGATAGGAACGGACCTTGAACAGACGCATCAGATCGTCCTGCGACGAATTCACGTTCAGTCGTCTACACAGCTTCTCCACCTGCTCAAACGATAGCTTGTGATCATTTAGCTCGCCGGTCGATTTCCAGCACTGTTTCATCCAGACCACCTGTCGGATCTCCTCGTTCCCGGGGCCCGTCATGAGCTCCTGTCGGATCGCATACAATTTGCGAAGGGTGATGTCCCAGAGCTGAAACGTGGCCAACGACGAGGCAATCAGATGGAGAGTCTTGTACTGCCCATCGAGCATGTAAATGATCGTGATCCATCGATCTTCGTATTCGCGCGCGAGCTGGAACTGCTGGCGGTAATACCTTGCGTCGGAGCCCGATCGAAGTTCCTTGATGTTCTCGATGGGAACTATGAAAACGAGTCGGTGATGGTGCGACGATGGAAAGAAATGGAAGGGCACGTACTGATGCGCAACCGCTTGGACTCCCAGATGATCTGGCCCTGGTCCGCGTCGAGCTTGAAGAGATAGCTCTTTTGTGACTTGGCGGAAACCTTGGTCATGGGCACGCCCTGCTGGAGGAGCGCGGGAACGGGGATCTCAGCGATGGAAGACATCACGGGGTCGTCGTCAGTGGTGGCGGCAGCCAAAGCGATCGTCGCTACCGAAGTGGTGCCGTTTCCGTGCGCCTGCCTAATTTGGACTCGATCATGACTCGTCGGGGGCTGACTCGCACTGCGCGAACGGCGAAACGACCCAGAGAGGCGTCGCCCGAACGTCGTTGTAGCCGCTCGGGATATACGGTATGTGATGCTTCGTCGGACGGCGGTGTCGCGGTCACTAGTGTGCGGCAGGAGCACATGCGCCCGTTTCAGACCGGGGATGGGGGCGTCGCCGTTCAACCACTGAAACCCATGGTCTGGTAGTGGCATGGCGCCGGAGGTACTTTGCCCACGCTGGTCACTTGGAGGCTTTTATGCAGTCCGGGACAGACGCGCAGAGTGTGAATGGAAATTTCGTTCCGATGAAGCTAGCGCGCGGGGTGCCACTGACTGTGATCGAGCGCAGCATGGTGTACGAAACCGGTTTCGTTTTTGTGTTCGGCATTGCATTTTAATTGCGCGCAGGTTCAAGTCTTGCCTTCCTGTGAACTTTGCACAACACATGCACAGCTTCACTCACCCAAAAGCGCCATACGATCCTTTGGAGTGTTTAATCACACGTGCCTAATCAAATGTGTGATGGCGCAGAGTGGAGCCTTCTAAAATGTGCTACAAACATCCTGAAACGATACAGGCAAGAAAACAATTAATCATACAACAAGGTACTGTGGAAAGAGGATGGAGCAAAACAAGGCCGAGCCAGCTCAACGAGAGTCGATGTAAACTTCTCCCATCCAGTGATCATCACATACGTTCCAGAGCGCGATAAGCACCAGGCGATCAAAGGCGATACCACCGGTACTGCTGCTCCCCAAACGCCAGCCTGTACCGCTAGGAGAAGGCGTTTGCGCCGCCATTTTCTATCGCAGAGTTAATATATATAAAAGAACGACAAACGCGGAGAAAACATTGCTCACAGAGACGTAGGCAGAAAATGCAAAGGCGATTTGAACCGCCAGCTGACCACGCGTCATCGGGCCTCCCGGCGAGAATAGATCGAGCGAATGGGTGCAGTCCACGTGATTATAGCCAGGCCACTGGATGGTCTAAGCGTCAGAAAACACAGCTCGAAACACTCCGAGTCGGTGACGTACCGTAATTCTCAAAAACACCTTGCGGACTCCGAGAGAACCGGACATGAGGTATCCGACAGGCTCGTTCGCATCCACGATCATACGCTCCAAGGCACTGCCTGAACGTGCGACCAGCTCTCGCATGGGTATGCCCAGACCGCGCTTGGGAGCTCCGATGAGCTCGAATATAATGGGTACGAGTGGGGATGACCGGCGGGGTTTCGTCGGTAGAGTCTGAGGGACACGCTTGAAGGAAGATGGAAGCGATGTCAGGAAAGGCGGTTCTAATGGTGGATTTGCGTGCGACAATGCAGTGTACTGGGAGTGGAACTCCAAAGGAACTGGAGGGTGGAGGGGGTTGAGGTAGGACAT
The DNA here is from genome assembly GCA_038090275.1 of Austroboletus novae-zelandiae. NCBI lineage: Eukaryota > Fungi > Basidiomycota > Agaricomycetes > Boletales > Boletaceae > Austroboletus > Austroboletus novae-zelandiae. Next base: position 80,880 of record JBBPML010000073.1, on the reverse strand, counting down.
GACGCAGACGAGCGAGGACGACGAATACCTGAGTGCTAAGGATGCAAATCCCGAGCCTACATGATTTTATGCCATGCGAACCGACAGAGCGAGGAACTAGATGAAAGACTAGATACAAAGAATGAAAGGAAATGAGTTATCTAGTAGCAGAAAGAACACTACTCGTAAATCACAGAACGGCTGGAAAACTCACGCAGACCTGCAAGCCTCTTGGAACTGCGTCATCGACGGATTCCACGTTGCGGTGATTGTGATTATTGAGGATGAGGTCGTCGTCGTCCTTTGTTCGTCATTCACAGCGTGAGAAATTGGACTACAGACTGATATCACACAGTGTGACTCTGTACGGTCACTCGGTAAAGACGACCATGTGCACTGCTTTGTTGTCTATCGGCTCGATTTCCATTCGCGCGGTGTTGTTCATGTTATGTACAACAGTGCCCTTTGTCTAAGGTACAGGCCTACTTTACTGTAAATTGACCGCTAAGCGATGACGTCGACGTCGACAAAGCAGCCAGCCGGTCCACCTGAAGTAACTGATTCAGTATCGTTGTCAGTAGTTCACCAAGTCATATCTATCAAGTTCCGACCATGGCCATGCAGACTGGTATCAACGTACTCGGAGGGCGATAAAAGTGATATTACATGCAAAGCGCTAATATTCGCCAAAAAGAAAATCATCCAACATTCCCTCAAGGCTAAGCTGATTCGTCCCGGGTGACAATGCACACCAATCGGAAGCCGTCATTTAGGACCAACACCGATAAGTGTGTCACATAATGCGGTGGGCAATCTTTAGTTAATATGTTTTTGCTGATCCTCCGAGCAGCCAATCCGAGTGTTTGATCACGAAAAGCCCCCGGCGTAATATGTTGATCGTATATAGCAAAGTCGTCGTTAGAAAATGATCTCGATGCGATACAATGGCTACTCTGCCGCTTTCTTCTTCTTGTCTTCCACTACTTCTACGTTGGCCGCGGGGATCCCCTTGAAAACACCTACATTGCCTTCGATCAGCTCCAGAACCTCGCCTGCCACATCTCCTTGCACGACGATCTCGTCCTGGCCCTGTGCGTTCTTGGTTACAGAAGCACCCGTGGCGAACCTCTGAGCCAGGAACTTGGCAGCCTTTTTCAAATCGATGTCTGCGATGCATCATCTCAGCAAGCCAGCGTTAATCCAACAGCGAGAGACTCGCCAAACACCTCTAGGCCATGGATGGCCGTAACAAACTTGCGCTTGTTACGTTCGATCTGCTTGATGACAATCTGAGACGCCTGGCTTCATAGATAAGAAACGAAACGAAACGAAACAAAAAGATGGAAGCACCGCACCATTTTTTTCTTAAGCGCCGCGTCCGCTTTTGCCTCTGCCTTAGCCTCCTTCTTGGCTGTGTCTTGCTCCAGCTTGGCTTGCGCCTCCAGGCTGAGCGTCCCGAGCTTGGCCTGGAGAGCCTCTGTAAGGGTCTGGAAGATCAGTCGTCGAGCGCGGTGCGGACACGATCACACACCCTCGGAGTAGAATCGATTGTACAAGTCCGGTTGCGCCTCGTGGAGCCATTCCTTGCACCGGGTCAAGCTGGACCCGAACTCGCAGTACTCTGGGGGAAAGGTGCAGACTGTGTGGGGTTAGAAAAAGAAGGTGGATGTGAGCGGGTAGGCGTGCTTTCGCAATAGAGTACTTGGATGGGCTGGATCGCCTGAGGATCTGCTTGCTGGTCATTCGAAGACATGTCGGGCCGGGCGTGCTTACATAACGGATGTTATTGACAAGCACTCGACAAGTCCAAGTCCATATCGAGCTGATGTTCGGTATGTACCAGTATGCCCATCGAAGGATACGTCCGGGGTATGTACTTTGTGATGCATGACAACTACTTAGAAACTGCATCTTCATCATTAAGTCAGGGCTCAAGCACACAAGCGCTCATGAGCCTTATTTCCAGATATGGTGCGCGTTTGACCGCAGTGTGCAACTATGAGCCAGTAATATCTGCGTGGCCTTTCTCTTGGTCGGTTAGTCGTGCCTCTACACCTATGCGGCCGCTTCAGTCTAATACACATGCAATATTACAATCATGTTGCTCCAATCACTGCGCAGAGCAGCACTGCCAGTTGCATCCAGTCAAGGCCACGACGCGTCGGGAACGCAACGTTGCGGCTCTCACCTTGGCTGACAACGTTCAAGTCTATTACTCAATAGGCTCGACCAACAATGAGATATTATATTTCTACACCGCAGATACTGCGTCATTTTCGAGTCGCTAGAGGACGAAAATAGGCACAAGTTGCCCTGCTAGGCCAAGGTTATTCCGAGAGGATACAACGACTGCAACTATTCAGCGTAGCAGTCTAACACAGAAGACAGAAAAACTAAAAGAGTGGAATGCGAGTTCCGCTGTGGATGTTCAGCAACCACGTCCAGGCTACTAAGAAACATTACTCGACGTCCATCTGCATCGAATCATCTCCGCTGGCATGCTTTGACCCTCGCTTATCGTCGACCTCGGGGGCAAGTATGGTTGGCGGCAGCTGTTGGAGTGCCTGATCAGGTGAAGGGTGCTGCGTTGAGGGTGGCGAGGGCGTGCGCTGCGCTGCTTGCTTCTTTGATCGCGCCGAGGGGTTAAAGAAGCCACACTTTGGGCAAACATATTCTACAGCGGATTAGTCAACCGAGGGCATTGCACAGGACAAGAAGGAACCGACGCGTATCCTCCCACACGTTTGCCTTCACGAGACCATTGTGAGCAAAACATTTCTGGCAGATGAGAGCATAGCGCGAGGCAGCAACGGTTGCAGATTGTTCCTCGTCGTCGCCAAGAATTGCATCGGCAAGCTTGTCGTACCAGTGTTTACGTGCCGCCTGAATGGGCTGTGGGATTGCTAATGGGGAAAGCTTGTCAGTATAGGCTACTGCGCTGATGGACGAGGGCGGCACGAACGAGAGAGTTGCAACACTGGGCCCCGCCCCTGCCCATTGGGCGTCTGGAGTTGCTGCTGAGGAAAAGGAGGAGGCTGCAACGCAACCGGGGTCTGGGGCACGGAAGAAAGGGGCACGTTTCGTCGCCGCAGAGGCGTAGCCCCAGGGCTCAGAGGCGGCGGTTCATCGTACTTTTCAATGAGATTTCGCGTATTGTAATAGTTTGTCTTTTTCTTAATGTCTTCGATCGTGTCGCGTTGTCTCTTGAGTACTTCCTTTAGCGTCCTTTCTGAACGCGAGGCGTGAGGAAGGGAATAGGAGATGTTGGACGAATTGACGGACCTTCGCGATTGCCCTTCCAAGAATACCAAATCTGCATCATCCTCCGCGCAAACAAGATACTGCAAGATCCGAGGGTGAGCTACCCGAGCGACGCATGTCAGCCATACCACGTACAGGACGGGCCCCACCAGCATACCCGCCGTCCCCGCCCTCGAATCGTGCCACGTTGACGGCAACGTCCGCGTATACCATAGCATGACATAGGAAAACCAAATGAAAAAGGTCCCGAGCGTGAACTGCAGCGTCGTGCGTCGTTGACGGAGACGGATCTCGGAGAGACGCGTCTGGCGTTTTTGCACGTCGGCTGCGAGACCAGATAAGACATTTTCATAGTCTTCGGAGGGACCCTGTTGGAAATGCGTTATCGAGTACGTGGAGATGGAGAGACGTGCAGACCTTTCGGAACCAGCGGGTGAGGAAAGACATTGGAGTGGCTTGAAGGAAGGAGCGAAACAACCTCGCAATACGACAAATTAGGACATTCACTAATTCCACCCGCACGTGGAAAATTGCATAGAGCGAAGTCAAGCTTCAAGTTGCCTCTTACTTTCGCTGTCGTCTTCCAGACAAAATAAATCTATCTTACTCGGCAAAATTTCTCCTGAACGCGTACCACTGCTACCAGAGCGCCTCGAAGTTCACATCTGTCCATGAGGAGGTTATATTTTTAAGGACTTCGACTCCGTCTTTTTCAGAATCACTTAATAATGCGAGTCTGAGCAGGTAAGTATGTCTGTCTATACATGCAACGAAAAGTGATGTCTTTTGTGTAGGTTTAAATTCACTTGATGATGCCTGTGCTATCTTTTATTCGCATTGAGGGTGGAGTGAGTGTTTCCACCTGAGATGACCATACCCACAACTCCTCACCCCCGGCCATGCTTCTATGCATCACATCTCGCAAATTTTACGGACCGTTGACCCACTGGCAATCTACTTTTCGTTAGGGTAATACTAGTTGGTGGGTTTGATTAGATAATCATGCGATGCCGGCTTGATAGGGAAAGATTGATGAGTACGACATCGATCTCATCCTTTCACCGATGCCGCCATCAGCCTCCAAGCAGAAACGTCTTGCAGAAAAAGCTGCAAAGCAAGCAGCGAGACAAAGCGAAACCTCGACGTCGACGCCTACCGGTTCTATCATCGGCAGTGCGGCCAACACTCCACTCACGAGCGTCTCTGCGGCCAACAGCACCGATGACCTGACCTCCATGGCGAAACTCCAGATTGCAACCGAGAGGTAAGTATTTTGCATGCGTATCATAGTTGGAGACTAACCTATCACGCAGGAGTGCCTCTGGAGTGCTGGTCTCTGATCCAAAAGGTCGAGATATCAAAATCGATGCCTACACACTCTCCTTCCACGGCCGCCTGCTCATCGAAGGTGCCGAGATATCTCTCAACTATGGTCAGCGTTATGGTCTCTTGGGCGAGAACGGTTCCGGAAAGGTGCGTGTCGCCAAACATATTGTCCCGTGCTGACTGTTCACGGCATTCAGTCCACGTTTCTCCAATCGATGTCGGAGCGCGATATTGAGATCCCCCCTCACATCGATATTTACCTCGTAAGGGGAGAAGCCGAACCATCCGACGTGAATGCGGTAGACTTCATTATCGCTTCTGCGAAAGAAAAAGTCGCCAAACTCGAAAAACGAATCGAAGACCTATCTGTCGCTGATGCCGTGGATGAAGCGGCCCTCGACGCCGCATACGAGGAGCTTGAAGAAATGGACCCGAGCACATTCGAAGTGAAAGCGGGGAGCATTCTCCATGGTCTGGGCTTCAGTCAAACCATGATGCAGAAGCCGACCAAGGACATGAGTGGTGGTTGGCGAATGAGAGTGGCTCTTGCCCGAGCTCTGTTCGTAAAACCGCATTTGCTGCTGCTGGACGAGCCGACGAACCACCTCGATTTGGGCGCGGTCGTTTGGTTGGAGGCCTATCTCTCCACGTACAATCACATCCTCGTCATCACGTCCCACTCGCAAGACTTCATGGACTCCATATGTACCAACATCATGGACCTAACGATGAAGAAAAAGCTCGTGTACTACACGGGTAACTATACCACTTACGTTCGCACGAAGAAGGAGAACGAGGTGAACCAGATGAAGGCGTACAACAAACAACAGGAGGAAATCGCCCACATCAAAAAGTAAGGTGGTAATTGAATCCGCGATGATGATCCGTTCACGTATTTCAATTAGATTCATTGCATCAGCTGGTACATACGCCAACCTTGTGAAACAAGCCAAATCAAAACAAAAGATTATCGACAAAATGGAAGCCGCAGGTCTTATTGAAAAGGTTGAAACTCCACGGCCCTTGCGTTTCCACTTCGAGGATATCCGCAAACTCCCGCCTCCTATCATCGCTTTCAATGATGTCGCTTTTTCATACTCGGGAAGGCGGGAAGACTATTTGTACGAGAATCTCTCGTTCGGCATAGAGTGAGTAGGATCTTTCCTTCTACGGGAGATCGTCGTTCACCCTGGATCTACAGTATGGATTCTCGTATCGCCATCCTTGGTGCAAACGGTGCAGGAAAATCTACCCTTCTTAGCCTTATTACAAGCGCATTTCAGCCGTCCGAGGGAACGGTTTCCAAGCACGCCGCTCTCAAACTAGCGAAGTACTCACAACATTCTGCCGATCAACTTCCGTATGACAAATCGCCAATCGAACACTTCCAATCCATGTTCTCCGGGAAGTATCCTGAGAAAGATGGGCAGGTGACCCGTTCCAGCCTCCTAACTGCGCAGTTATCTCACGCTGTTCCACCGAATACAGGCATGGCGGCAACAACTCGGTAGATTTGGCCTATCAGGCGCACATCAAGTGTCTCCTATTAGACAGCTGTCAGACGGTCTGCGGAATCGGTGAGAACTCTCATCTCAGAGAAATGACTGAATTGGACTTGATCCATTAAAACAGTGTCGTATTCGCACAACTAGCTATGGAACATCCGCACATACTGCTGCTTGGTACGTGGCATCATTATCTCGGCAATCTAGTGACGCCGACGCCCGTCCGATAGACGAACCCACGAACCATTTGGATATGGGTTCAATTGATGCCTTGGCTCTTGCCATCAAAGACTTTGAAGGTGGTGTTGTGATCGTTTCCCATGATTTCCGTGCGTGTGCTGCGGCCTTATTACCTATTTCGGTTTCTTGTTAACATTCTTCTTTTCACGACTAGGTCTCATTTCGCAAGTCGCCGAGGATCTCTGGGAAGTCAAGGATAGGACGGTGCATAATCTCACAAAGGTGGACATCAGCATCGTTGACTACAAAAAGAACCTCGTTCAACAGAGTAAGTCTTTCACGACGGTTCCCACGCGTGCCTGACATTAGTTTGCAGGTCAAGCGGCACTCGAGAAGGCGAAGCTTATCAGCAAGCATGCAGCCAAGGGCAAGACATAATCACAATCAAGATTGGCGGGTCAGTGCTCGTATAACCATACCAGTCCATGCTGCCTGCTACAATGCTCCACATCATCTCGAATTCCATTTCGCTCCACATTCATTGTTTGTTGCACACGTACGTTTCTCCCCCATGTAACTCCCGTTTTCTCTACGAATGTCATGATCGAATCACGCCCGTGCCACCGTGAGGTGCGTCTGATCTGTTGGAGCGGATCAACCCGGATCTCGACATGCACGCATGCACGCATGCACATGAAAAGGCCAACGGGTGGTCTGGCCCGACGGAACAGTTGAAAAGAAGAGACAATGCGCTCACCACGAGGCGGCCGTGTCGTTGCTCAAACTTAACTCAGTATGCGTGACAGGATGTCGGAGCGGGGCAGCGGACGGGTTTATATATACTTCACCGTCTGGACCAGCGCGCGTACTGGACCGTGTGCGCAGTACGTAGCCAAAAAAACCCCGTCTGCCTTTGGGCACACGACTCATGGGGAAGGAGGGGTAGGACGGACAATGTCTATTTCCTCGGGGTTGTTGCCCCATGACGATGACTTGTCGACGCTCGGGATTAAACCGGTCTCTGTTCGCGTCCTTTTTTAAAAAGAAGGAAAAAATAGAAAGCCATCGTGGCGGGGATTCTGGGCGCCCGACCTCGTGCGCTGATAGTTGGTGCGTTCTTTTTCCCGCTGGATTGTTGCACGGTCCCCGAAATGTGGACGCGGACGTTCGCAATGAGTCTGAAGTACCTTTTTCCGGATTTGCCTCGGAGACAAGAAGCGGCCGTTAGTTGCACCGCGACCCACGGACTTGTGCTCGTGCATATGTTCAAGGTGGACGAGATAATGAGCTCGCTTCCATGTCGACAAGGCGTGTCGCAACGTACGAAGTACAGCACATCGCACAGCGTGAGGCCCATGCGCACGACCGGCGGGCTCAACGGCACTATAGCAATGGAACCGGCAACGAGGAGACCATCGCTCTCGCCGTATGATAAACGGTCACCTGATTAGCGCCGCTGGCTGACTCAGTGAGCGCGCGTTTTCTTCGTTCTTGTGAGGATGCCGGTATTCCGATCGGAGCAGCATTCGTAATGCCCGACCTGTCTCCGTGGGGCGCCCCTGTCGTAAAGGCCGGTGGGAGGAAGTGTGCATACACCAGAGATAAGTAAATGAGCGATTCGACGCTGAATTCCCGACGTGCGGCTGAGCGACCGCGGACGTACAACTCGACCGGTGACTTGTTTAATGTTTCTTCTTCCCGTGTTCCTCGCACGAACGAGGACGGGTCCGGCCCGGTCGGATGAAAAGTCGCCTCGAATTCCCAAAAAGAGCGTGATTGAATGCACCTGCAAACAATGAAGCACGTCATGATGCGGGAGGGATGTGGTGGTCTGGAATGTCGTACGCCGTATATAAATAAGACAGGACGGCGCACATCTGCACGCCCGACATGATAACAAGCACGGCGACCGCGTTGACTTTATTTAGCTTTAAAGGCCGAGTCAAATCGCCCGGAAAGGCGCTGCGAGACTCGGTCACGTTTTTCCGTCTTTCTGATCTCCTATTTCCATTTTATTTTTCGCCGCGAAGAACGAGGGAGTGCGACCGTCCGTTGGGTCAAAGAACTCCAAAAGGGATCGCGAGTGGACACGCACCACATCGTGATCCATATTTCATCACGGCTCGCTAGAGGACCGGATCGGCGGAGACATGTCGTTACGCCCATAGTATTCAATCGGACCGCCACGGTCGACCATGTCAGCCCACACCAATCAATATCAGACGACGGAACTTTGAAGCGAGGTTTATCATCTCTACCGAAACTTTGAGACGGCACAGCACGTACTTTACGCTATGGTCGATTAGCGATGATATACAACGTCGGGACTCCGGGACGGTTGAAAGACCGAGTCGAAGCTAGACACGCCGGTAGTCTTTGGAGTCCGTTCTACCTCCGAAACCGCTGAACCTGGGAATGGGCTAAAAACGGCCGTTGCTGCGCAATGTGCTTTCCAAGCGCCACAGAAAAAAAGAAAACGCACTTCTGCTGAGCAAGGACGGCCGCTGAGCTTACAAGGCGAGCCCAACGTATACATAGCATGAAAATTACAGCCAGCGTGAAAAGTCGTCAAGCGATGCAAGTTACGACTCGCACAGCCAGTGGCCGAATTCTAGAAAGACGTCCCGCCAAGATGCCGAGACACACCCGAACGCAACGCGATGGAGCTGAGGCCGTGGTAGTGCTGCGTCAAAAGGCACGGCGGCTTGTGCTCGAGTGCTGCGGGCTTCAAGTCGAAAATAGGTATAGCCGGCCGGGTTTGTCCTTGGACTAGATTCTGATCTTTCTGACCTCTTGGAAAGGACTTTGACAAAGACGAACAAAAAAGTGCCGTGGTTACGAGATTACGAATCCATTTGCTTCTTTTCGTCGCGTATAGCCGAGTCGTCATTTTATATTGCGGCGTGTAAATGAGAGAAAAAAAAAAGGGAAAATAATATTTATTGGGGTCCAAATTTCAGAGTCAAGGTGCCCCGGCCCACTGTCAGACGTGACTCTAATAATGCACATCGATCAAGCGTTGCATCCTAAGGACAGGCTAGATCTTTACTAGCTCTTCGCCGCAAAGAGAACAATAACATCGTGTTTCAGCCCCAAATCATATCTGCATAAATGACGCGACAGGAACGTGCCACAGGTCCTGTATAAGATGGACGAACCCCAAGGATGGATAATCCAAACAGCATCGCTCAAAAGGTGCCATGGGATGTCGACACTTCATTGCGGCGCCAAAGGGGGACTCTAGCACTTGGCACTTACATAGTAGTCATGGAAATTCGATTCTGCCGTCTAAGAACGTGACAAGTCCTCTTCCGGATAAAAAGATTTAGCCGCACAACTGACGGGTCTAGCTGTGCTCGCTCGTACGTACTAATCAACGGTTGAAGCACGTCCGTAAGTACGCATCGCTCGTGTTTCACGACCGTGGCGCTAGCTGGAACATTCAAATCCTATTTTTCTTTTTCTCGCACGGTGCGTTTTCGTTCTTGATGAACCTTTTTTTCGTCGAGTCCCTCTTCGACGACTTAAAGTAAGTTTCCGCAGCCGAACGACCGACACGTCAAACCCGCATTCGTGCCGCGTCTGATAACAAAGTCGGACCGTCTCTCGACCATGCGCGCACTAGAATAGCGTGAGGCATGCCTCGCTTTCAAATCCTAGTTTTATATATAGTGCGTATGATAACGACCGACGATGTCTAGAACTCTTTTCGAAACGTACGGGACCGCGTGTCAGATTATTTTTTTCTTCGAAAAAAAGAACCATCAATGATGGTTCGTAGAATCAAATGTGTTTAGTGCTCCCTCTCAATGCTTCCGTGGATCAGGTACGACGGTTGCATGAAACGAACGTTGGCGAAAAGAAGCCCGAGCGATACGATACCGACCAATCCAACAGTGGTCAAGTCGAGGGACGAGACGTTGACGTCTCGACCACTGTTCGCTTCGACGACGGATGATATATTAAAAAAATCAAAAATCAGAAAGAAATGGCCACGTTTTCGGATCACGCTTCTTCCAACTGGGCTTTATGTCGGACACGTGGTGCTCTCTGCGGTAACCTCCTTGTCCGCAAAACCCCACTTACTCCCCCACAACATCGGATCCTCTCCGGCCTTCCCGTTCAACCCCCGGTTCAGAGTAGTCTAGCGGCCCCTGGAGATCACCACGAGTCATCAAACAAGGCTTTTTTTTCGGACCAGATCCTGCAGAACCAGCCCCACTCGCTCCCCGTGGCGCCGGCGCCACCCATCTCCGAAAGCAAAAAAGAAACGACGAGCATGTTATGGAAAAAAAAGAGGGACACATGGCATCACAGGGCATCGTCGACCGATAAGTAGATACTATATGACAGGATCGGACTGTCAATCGGACTGACGTCGGCAATATGGCACGGACTTGCATCAACTTTGACACCCCCCATTGAATTGGCGAGTCGACCCAGCTGTGCCCTCCTAAATAGATCCCACGAGCTTGCTGGTCGGTACTAGGTTAGGTTTGGCACCTGCTAACTGCTCATCTACAACGACCGCCGACGCCATTCAAAAGACCCGATTTGAAAATAAAAAGAAAACGCCCTCTACCCAATCGACATGTCGACATGTCAGCCTTCTCGCGGTGGTGTCACCCGCACCGTGATACGAGTCGTCCCGTACTCTGACAGAAAGCCACGTTCATACGGACGTTTCGTTTCCCTGCCCATTCAGTCGCTCGGAACTTGCTGCCCGACGCAATGGAAGCTGACTAGGAACACACGTAGCCGTGGATGCACCATCCGTGGGCGCCCCGCATATCGCGAGATTCCTAGCAACGCCAATCACGTACCAATGTCCAATTCCGCATCTTTCCCCGAGACAATGAGACACCTGACCAAAAGATCGACCCAGGTGAAACAGCACGTCAATCATCACGTCGAGCACGGCTACCCCAGCCCGCACGTCGTGGGAAAATGGAGCCGATCCAAAAGCACCGTCGTCGCCAAACTTTGCCTCGAGCGCCTGTCCTGCGCATATTTGGCAGTGGTCACGGCAGGCCTAAACGTTTTCTCCTGTCAGTTTCGCCAAGACGGTCACAGCCCGACAAACGAGGCAGTGATATGTCTCTTTCTCCTTTCCTTCCCTGGCGTGTCTCGTGGCTGACGCAAACCTTGTCCTTGCAGTGCTTCATAGGCACGGCACGCCCTCCCTTGACCAACTCTTTCTCGCCGCTCCCGAGAGAACAGTTGCTTCGAACCCAAGACGTCGAAATGAATGGAAAAAAGAAGAGAAGGCCAACGAAAACCGATAGCACGTGATGGTCGGACACGCCTTATACACGCGCGGCGTGACGGAGTGGAGATTTTCTCTTTTGCCTCCTAGGACCTAATCGCAATTGCATTTTTTTTCCCTGTTTGTGTTGGTCTTATCATGACGGCATGCGGCACCGCTTTACCGGCCTTCTTTCCCCCTTCCAAGCTCCTCGTTTCTCGGGGCTCCAACGATGTCATCGTCACAGGAAATAGTCTGCGGGCGGACGCTTGGCAGGAATGGATCGCACGTCCTGTACAGTACGAACAAGAGAGTGGAGGAAATGAGCATGGTGACGACCAACATAACCATCAGAAAATAATCGGAACGAAATTACGGAACAATAACCCCCCCCCCCCGCATATCGCCTTTTGGGGGACGTCGCGGAGGCGAGGCAAAACGATGAATGACATAAAAACGGCTCCAGCTCAAAGGAAACCCGCGACATACCGAAGGCGCGTGCGTGAACACCTTGTATTCTTGGGCGAGATGATCGTCGAGTTCGAGAATAGAAGCGACATTACCGCACCTAGAAAGAGGCGTGAAAGAGTAAGGGTGGGAAAAAGGGGGAAAAAGAAGTGAGGTGTGTTGGCACCGTCCATCACGCACGATTGGACCGGAAATTGTCCATGACCGCCCATCAGATCACAATAAAAGGGGGCAACTCGCGTGCCAACGGAGGCGCAACACACATGAGTCATTAAAAGCACGCACCGATAGCAATAGTTGGGTGCGCTCCACACGGTCACGATGGTACCGTCAAACATGAGTTTATAGCCTTCCATCGCAAGTTGATGGGCGCGCGCAATGAGGTCGATCGCGTTATGATGCGCAAACGTCTTGGTGATGTCTGCGCCGAAGAGGAACCCGGCGCCCCGCGGAGATAGACCCCATCCGGAGATGTCTGCCCGTCGTTTCCCCCCCATATACGAGCGACAGGTGACTATGAGCAAGTGAATTGGGACGTATACTGTGGTGAGATCTCACCGTCCGGATCAGACCAGAGTAGATCACACATGGGCCCATCGTGAGGCACCTCTTGCTTACGGTCGATGGCACGGATCTAAACGATAACGCAAAGAAGTCGCGATTTGAGTTGTAGCCGAACTTCGTCTGCGCATTGCGCGTGTTTCGGATTTCACCCGAAAAAGCAGGAAAAAAAAAGAAGAGGCAGCAAATGACTGAAATCACGCACTTGATCAATGGACTGCAGGTTGGGGCTCAGCCCGCCATGCACGCAAAACACCCGGCCGTCCACGATCGCACCGAGCGCGAGGTAGTCAAACACCTCGCAACACCACCGCCACACGTTCGTGCTCCCGTACTTGCGCTGACACTCATCGTAAAACCCGTACACCTGTGTGATCTGCCTCGATTCGTGGTTACCCCGGATGAGCGTGATGCGCTCTGGATATCGGACTTTGAGAGCGAGAAGGAGCAGAAACGTTTCGACGCTGTAAAAGCCTCGGTCGACGAAATCACCTGTTGGTGGCGTAGGGGACGCCATATATGACGAAAGGAAGGAGACCCACCCATAAAGAGGTAATTCGTGCCGGGACATAACCCACCCACTTTGAACAACTCCATCAGATCATAAAACTGGCCGTGAATGTCGCCGCATATCTACACGGGAGACGCGTGGGGGTTCCGTTGCAGTGGAAAAAGCAGGCGGGCGCACCGTCACGGGCGAGTCCACGGGCTGAACGTTGGCTTCCTCGATGAGGATCTCACGGGCCTTGAAGCAGAGTTTCTTGACTTGTTCCTCGGATATTGGCTCGCAGCGTGTGAGCTGTTCAATTTGCCTATTTCAAGTCGTGTCGATGTGATACGGACCGACGGGGAGGTGTTTTTCGAAAGTAAGGTAGGCGGGGACAATGAATTGATCGGAGTGATGGGGCAGATATAAATGAGGAAAAGGAAGGTGTGCATCAAAAGGCGTGTACAACACACCTGTCGAGGTCGCTGGGCATAGGTCTGGATGGAAAGAGATAGGACGCTGACTTGGTTTGAGGTACAATAGTGTGGCACTGCACCGCCCCGCTTCACCTTCTCGGCCCGTGAAATGATCGACCAGCGACCGGTCTGCCTCACCGCAAATCACACCAGCACACGTCCATCAGTCACGCTCTATAGGCAGCAACAATGTGTATAAACAACAATGTACAGTATCATGCAGTTGGTTTAGCGACTATACGGTATATTCTTCAATAGTGTGTAGACCGTCGGACAAGGAAAACGCCCCGGTCGTACAAAATGATACAAAGAGAGACAGAGAGAGAGAAGGACCGATTCCACGAGACGCAAACGAGAAAAGAGAGCACAAAACACACAGAGAGAGGAGAGAGAGACAAGGCTAGCACGCCCACTAGGATCTCGTTCGCAGGAGCCCATCAAGTTTCCAAGTCTGGTTGAGCGACATATGTGGTGCGTGGTACGGGTAGCTGTGCACATACGAACTTGACAGCGGCGTTGTGGGAATGCTCGAAACGGGAGAATGCTGTACATGCGAAACACGCATATCACCACGGATCACCCGCTCGTCTTGGATCGGCGCGAGGATGGGAGGTGGGGATTCGTATCTCGGCAGGTTTTGCTGTGGTAGCATCGAGTGGTTGTAGCTCTGGTGGATCATGTGGCTTTGGGAAGACACGTAACCGTTGGCTAGCCCCGAGTGATCGGGCACGGAGTCGATGGCGTGGTACGCGGCATCATGCCTGTCGTCCTGATAGGCCGAGTAGTTGGGTGTGGGGGGCCCAGAGGCCTGGGAATGGGGAGAAACCGAGTGACCCGAGTCTGGGGAAGGCGAACTGACCACATGATAGTGGTTCGGGTACGACTGCGGGTGCGAGAGGTGGGAAATAGACAAACGGGAGGAGACGGTGGACAGATGAGCAGAGGAGGGGGGAGAGTGATCGTGTAAATTGTCGAGAGAGGGGTGGTGGTGCAATGCGGTGGACTGGAGCCGCGGCAAAGGGGATTTTTCGCTGTACGAATAGTCGTAATGGTCGACCGGCGGTGCGGGGTGCGAGGCTGGGGAGACGTAACCGTAGTTGGGATGCTGAGAAGACTCGGCATAGGTGGGCGGACTGTCGCTGTAGTGGGACTGGAGAGGGGACGGTTGCGAAGCGATATGCCCATTTGAAAGTGCCTGGGAATGTGGCTGGACCATGGGATAGGCAGGAGTGGGGGAACGACTGGAGCTGCTCCCAGAGTGCATGCTGTCATTGTACACGGGAGCGTGTGAGACAGGAAAAGCATGTACGAGTGCGGGGGGGGAGTCGGGGGGCGGAGGGATGATAGCGTGTTCCAAGGGGGGGGGTTCAGTGGGGGGGTCGCTCGCGATGCGCTCAGAGGAGAGGATGGCCGAGGATGGCCGAGAGTTTTTTGGGCCGTTGGCGCCGACGGCACGGGCTATCGCTGCGCGAGTTGCAGAGCTGGAGCTCCTGCGCGAGCCTGGGGAGAGATGAATGCGGTAGCTGAAAGGAGTGGGTGAGTGGTGATACGGTGAGGGAGATCGGGACATACTGCTGCTGGAGGTTGTCCTGCCTGGAGCAGCGGGTCTCGCAGCCAGGGAAAGGACACTTGTGGTTACGCTCGCCGGTATGCACGCGGAGATGGCGAGCGAGATGGCCGCTGGTGGTGAAACCGCGTTCGCAGGTGGGGCATACGTGCTTTTTCTTCGGGGGCTGCTGTGCAGGGGGTGACGAGGACGGGGGGGACTGTGATGAGGAGTCGGAGAAAGGATAAGAATGCGGGTAGAGTGCGTCATGTTTGGCGGAGTGACGGGGCATCTGACAAGACAGAGGAGGAGTGCAGGGACGGGATTAAGCCTTGCGGAGAAAGACAAGTCGGAGGTGGTTTATGAGGAAGCACCTGTCAAGGCAGTACGGAAAAATACGTAACAGGTTAAATGCAGGAAAATACACGAAATAAATGGGGTCTAGTTGCAAAAGAGCGTCCGTAATATAATCCAGTTTCGGACCCTGAAATCTGCCAGTCTCAATTAGGCCTGCATTTTGGCTTTTCCCCGTTATCTGGATCTCGTCGCCATCTCCCGGCACATGCCGTTCTCTCCGGGTGCGCAAATATAATTTCGGCGCGGAACCTTTTTGCGCCATTCCAACGAGGCTTCGCCCAATGCGAACGCCTCCCCTCGGCCGATTTCCACGCCCGTACACGTGACCCCCCTCCAACCCCTCACCGCCCCCGCTCGTTCCCCCCGAGCGCCATGGCGGCGAGTGTAATTGTGCGCCATCGTCCTCCGTGCGATTTTCATCCGGCTTGGATCAGGCACCCAGCCAGCACTCCCCCCTTTTTCGGTGCCGTCTAGACGTAAACAACGCGCGATCATCATTTGTCCTCCTTCAATCAGCATTGACAGTACGACATCTCGTGATCACTTGATGGCAATGCCCACCATTCCCATTCACCCCGTCTTTCAACCTTCTTACCATGGAAACCGGCGCACTCTCTTTCTCTCCTCCACGCCAGGCCTCCTCCACCCCTCCAAACTTATATCCGTCGCCGACCCTCTCCAACTCCGCTTCTCTCCTCGCCCAGATCACCGCTCTTCCCAAGATCGGCTCTCTCGCTGAGTTCACCCACACTGAATTCATCTTTCCCCTGTCCCCCTTTTGGTTACTCCTAGATGGGAAAAAAAATCCACGTCGCTTGTGTGACATAATCGTCTCGCCAATTTGTTCTAGTCGTCGACAGGCAGAGACGGCGTTCTCAAACTCTTTTCTCTCACACCCAACCGTCTGCCATGTCGTGGACACGTTCACACCCCGCCTCTTTTTCATCAGCCTCGATCA
This sequence comes from Austroboletus novae-zelandiae, assembly GCA_038090275.1. Classification (NCBI taxonomy): domain Eukaryota; kingdom Fungi; phylum Basidiomycota; class Agaricomycetes; order Boletales; family Boletaceae; genus Austroboletus; species Austroboletus novae-zelandiae. The sequence continues at coordinate 64,531 of JBBPML010000073.1, read as the reverse complement.
ACGTCGTGTATAGTGAACTTTAATCTGGCTTTCTTGTCATTCTTGCCCAATCCGGAATAGCCTCCACCCCGCGTGCAGTGGGCCTCGATTCCGCTTCGCCCGTCCGCAGTTCTACCGTTCGAAAAAAACACCTCCTACACGCCTTCCTCACTGCTAATGAGTAATCTTGCATGTCGACGACAGCGTGATTCTCCTCGAGATCGCCCGTGCTAGTACGGTATCAGTACAACCCTGAGGGAGTTAAGCTACGTTACCCTTGGTGCCTGCCCCTCCAATCATTGCTTTCAGCTTTCCCCATAACCCACATTTTCCGCACTCATTGGGCTCTTCACATGGGCACGTGCCACTAGTAAACATTGCGTCCGGTGCCAACTTCCAGATATGAACACAAGCGGCTCCATGCCGGACGGTGGACCAACATGGATCCCGTGCCGAACGAAGACAATTATGAAACTAGGATTATTTTTTTCATGTAAGGTTGGTTGCGGGGCCGCTTGGCCGCTTGGGCAAAATTGCGTTGACGGAAGCCCTCCCCTCTAAGGGTCCGGAACCAAACTTCGTCCTCTTCGACTAACCGTTCGAACATGGCAAAATACTTTTTTCCCCTCCTCGATTGCGGCACCGTTGCACGAAGGAAGGGAACCATGCCGACATATGGGCCTTGTTACGACCAACGATCATCGCTACCAAACATGAGATACATAACTGCTTAGCACTTAGTAGGTGTTGTCACCGCGGGCGCTTCCGGGCATTGTGTGCGATGGAGCCGAGCTGCAGGAGAGTCACGAGTCGTAAACAGGTAGTCTGAGAGAGAACACGCCACGCAGCCACTTGGTCCCAAAGTGGCGGGGGCGAGAAGAATGATGGGCGGCACTAGACCAGCCACGTCGTTGCGAGCAAAGAGCAGAAAGAAAGAAAGAAAAGGTGATATGGACGGAAGAAAGGGCAACGAGACCAAGTTACGAGGCTCCTTGTGACAACATGTCAATCGCATCGCATTAAGCGATCGTCGAGACGCCGGTTGATTCTAAAAAGGAATACATATCGATGCTGACGGCAGTAGATCACATGATCTCTTACTCCTTTGAATCTGAGATCCACGTTGTCGTTGGCTTATCGCACTTGGCTGCGTACTGCATACTGCGAGTCTCACACTCAAGTCCTTGTGCGGTGCCGTTTGCGCTGCCTTATCGCACGAGTGGCGACAAGGCGCTGGTTTTACGCAACGTACGACAGCTTTTCCTGCGCTCTATATGCCCACCGGGAGAATAGTGAGGGACCCGATCGAGGCTCGACAACGTGACCAGGATGAGATATATGCGGATGCTATCTCGTCCTTTTTTTATATTCTTCTCGTCCTTCTTCTTCTTCGTGTGGCAAAAAGTCATGTTCTCTAGAAAACCGAATTATATATATTCATATTTACGCATCGAAAGGGCATGGTCTGTTTGCATTGATGGAGGACGAGGTAGCGTTTTGGGTTCTTCGGAATCGCAGCACATGCGAAACCTTGGTTGACGTGTTCCTGCGGCAGGTCAACGTTTTGATTGCGTCTCGCGGTGTTATGCCACTTAGATAGCATGTCATTCTTCCCCGACGGCTCGAGATTTGGGGTCGCATCGATCGAGAACCGTTCGCGAGAAAAACTTTGTCGGGAGGGATAATCCGCCACACGTCGACATTCGTGCATCCCAGAGGGTTGTTTCCCCACCTAAAGTGAACTAGTCAAGGAGGTGAGCAGGCTGGAGTCGCCGTTAAACGTCCAGTGGGAAACACGATTTCGGGAGTTCGACAGACGTGAAAATGCATGCTGGCATGTGCGCACGGCACCCAAAGCATAAATCCATGTCCCGCATAGCATTCGAGTCATGAAAAAGAGCCTCCTCGACGAGTTACAGTTACATGGGAAATTGGAGCAGATACGGTAGAACAGGGAAAATGAACGCGCGAGGTTGACATCGTGGCATCATATCAGCTCCCAATCGACTTCCCCACCTGAAAGCCGTTGGTCCAAGCGTGCGGGGCTTCATGTTGTGCATTATGACACCCGATGTCGCTCGACGTTCAGACTAACCCCAGCCCCTCGTATCCAACTCATCGCATACAGAACTGATCAGAATATGCGAACAGGCTTCCCCATGGTGGTCTTGATGTGAAGTGACTTGACGTTTTGCCAGTTTTTCTTTAGGAGTGAGACCAAGAAGTTGATGCCTGAGAAAGGGGACGACACATAAGAATCGAAAATCAGAAGGTCACGTCAGCGACTACGTACTGAGCATAACGTTGCCCAGCACTTGGTCGTCCGTCATTTGGACATGTCCGACGGCAACGCCCAGGCAGAGCACCTTTTTAAGTTGGAATTTAATAGTCGAGCGGACTTCAACGAGCTTATTGGACAGATCTTCGGAATGGGAAACGGGGGTTGGGAACTTTCCGGCTGCACAAGGAATTCTCCGTGAGCATGTGTACATTTGCGTGCAAGCGCCGCTGGCATTCAAAAAGGGATTGACGAGCGCACCTTTGGAAAGACCAGGACCAAGAAGACGTGGAATTTGTTTGATGAGGGCTTCGGAAGCCAAGAAAGCGTCATACTTTTTGGCGAGCTTCTTGACGAGCTTCTTGTTCTTGTTGAGCCTGTGTAGAGGAGGTTATATGCGTGCGTGTGATACAACTGGAGCGCCTACTTTTTCAAGTCATCGACAGACATGTATTCGAGGTCGATCTGCTTGGCACGATCGATGTCGGCGGCGTCGGCGAGAATGCAAATGGACATGCGAGGACGGGGAATGTTAGGCAATCTGGCAACGTTGTAGTAGAGGTTGGGTGAGACGAGGTGGTCGCCCACTTTACGGTGCCAGAGAAACGCTTGTCTCTCTGGGGATCATAATTCTTGAGGCCGATTTGGAGCTCGATCGTTTCGACAAAGTTGCGCCGTTTCTCGTCGGTGGACGCAGCCAAGAGCTCTTTGACGGAGCCCCGCACGCTTGACACTGAGAGCTTGCTTCCGCTGCGGCACGATCAGCGGCGAGGAGAAGAAGGGCGTCGGGCGTACCTCATGCTTTTGTTGGTGGATTGGGAGGATACAGGAAATTAAGGTTTGGGTGGCTAAGACACATATACAGCGTGACATGTCACGTCAGTCCAAACTGGGATATGTTCACGTGACCATATGCTGTGACGCTTGTATGGGTTGCTGGGAATGGTTTTGGGATATCCTCGTCCGTCGCTGCCACCCGCGACGATATGTCTCACCCGTGGCCGTTGGGTCCTGGCAGAATGTAACGTGGCGCATTGCCTGCTCGTGTACCGTGGCTGACCCCGTCTTCAGGGACTTTCCCTCCGAGTCCGATACTGCCTCTCTCTCGCCGCGCACTGCACTCCTCTCCCCGCCATATGACGACGACGACGTCCCAGACCTCCCCCGCCGCGTACCACGCGGACCTGGCTCCAAATTCCGCAACGAGCGCGAACGCGCCCACTCCACCGTGTCTCAGCGCGACCTCCTCCGCCTCCTCGTCACCGAAGAATACGAGTCCAAGCAGATGCGCAAGCTCCTCTACACCGCGTTCGATAGGCTCGAGCACGAGACAAGGCGCGCAGAGGCAGCCGAGTCAGCGAGGGATGACACCCTCCAGCGCGCCCGCGCGATCAATGAGGCAAGGGTCACAGCACAGCAGCAGACAGTGCGCGCCCAGGAAGAGCTCAAGCTGTACAAGCTCCAGCTTGACAATGCGCAAAAAGAGATTTTGCGCGCTCAGGACGTGCTCAAGGCCATCGAAGCACAGCGCGACGAGGCAGAGGTGGCTGCGGTCTCGGCCCGCTCCAAGGCCAGGCGATTAAACGAGGAGCGTCTGATAGACTTGGCGAGGGAGGAAGGCCGTCGATTGGGTTTCGATGAGGGCGTCCGAAGGGGGCGGAAGATAAGCCAAAGAGAGGCGACGTATGCCGCGGAGATGGAAGACCGGCGTGAGGAACTGCGCGAGATGGCTTCCGCCGTCGTTGACAGGTTGCTCGAATCGCGTGAGGAACCGGAACAAATCGAGGTCTTGCAGGAACCAACGCCCATCCCTCCGCCTTCGAGTGCGAGGACAGCTCCCGAGGTGTTCCGCGTCGAGACGCCTATCAACTCGTCGCTCGAAAACCAGCGGTCGAGCAGGAATGGCTCCTCAGAGACTGTCGGCCGAAGTACGCTCAGGCGCGATGAGCGAGAGGTCTTTGCCACGCCGACCCCCGCTGAATCGCACATCATGTCAATACCCACGGCCTCCACCCCGACGCCTAGACTACCACCTGCTGATCTACCGTTCGGCCGCCCCACCTCTGTGCACAACTCGCCCCCGAGCGTGCGCTATTCTGAGATACACGTCCCTCCGGACGGGTACATCCCAACCGCGGACTCACACCAAAACATCTCTCTCCCACCGCCCCACGAATTGCATCGCAACATCCCCTCGCCGACGCCTTCTCAGCGAACGATGGGGCCCGAGAGGCGCCAGAGTCGCGACTCCTTGTACGATAACTACCCGCCTCCACGCCGAGGCTCTCCCGACGACTCGCTCGCTTCTGGGAAACAATCAGCTACATCAACAATATCTCAGCTCGACATCGTAGGCTTGCCCAGTGGCAGACAACGAGATCGATTCGAGGGTCTGAGCGTCATTCATGAAGACTCCAGCATGCGGTCCGAACGGATGACAGATTATTCACAAACAATCGGATCCGCGTCTCAGACAGGACGGCATTCGTTCCGAGAGATGCGAAGCAGTGACACGCTACGTCAGGACAGGGAAGCCAAGCAACATCTGGCGGATGAACTACGGTATTCCGACCCTTCAGAAGCCGAACAATGGAGACGACAATATGAAAGCGTACGTACCAGTTCAATTCACGCTTTCTCGTCAGCCGACGCTCATAATTATCGTACGTCTTTTTGATGGCGATGCTAGTCACGTACTCAGCCTCACCACGAGGGTCCACCGAGATATCGCCCCCCTCAGGTTACTGTGCCTACACCGTTATCTCCTCCGCGAGTGTTACAGCAACCGGACTCACGGCACCGACGATCGACGTCTGAGCGTCAGGGTCGGTCAGAAACGCGAAGTGAATACAGAGACGAACACAGGCCACGTTCGTCTGACAGTTCGGTACCTGAGATCAACGTCGAGCCTCCGGTAACGCCTTCTTTCTCCAAATTGAGATGTGTGCTGACCAATCACGACAGTCTGGCCCTCCCTCCGACGCACCGTCGAGAGGGCGCAACGGTCCTCCTGCGAGTGGCCTGTTGAGCCCCGATCATGCCAACTATCCGCTCCCGCCCCCGTCAGCGCCTGTGCAACCCCCGCCAGAGAGACGCAGCTCGCCCGTGATCCCTCCGTCGCTCGTCCCTGGTTCACCATCGCACTTGGCAGGGCAGATACAAGACGTGTCGCCCGAGGGCCAGGGGTTCATCCCATCGCCGTGGGAGAGCGAGGTCAAACCGACGAACGGGAGTAGCAGCGCTGCACACCAGCGCTACGAGGTTCCACAGAGGACGCTATCTGAACGGGAGAAGGAGAAGGAACGAGAACGAGGGCCATCGAGGACGCCCATCTCGTTTTATGCCGCGTCGCCGGTCCCAGTTGGTGTTACCTACCCCGCACCTCCCATCTCGCGTTCGGCAACATACAGCGCGGCGTATACGCAGAGCAACCCCTCGGTCACGTCCGAGGGAGGCGGAGGCGTGCGCCGGCGACACGACAGTCTGAGCGCATCGGCTGGGATGACGCCCGCGAAGGGCAAGCCGGTCGCTACCGCGGGGAGCACCGAGAGCGGCGGGAGCGCGCGCGTGCGCGTGCCAAAGAGGCAATCGACCGCGTCGTTGGGCTCGCGGGCGGGGTACTCGCGGTACGATCCAAGCATGTACAACGACCCTGCGTACTTGGCGAGCAATGATTCGTTGGGGGATGGGGAGCCGGTGAGACCGGTGAGGGTGCGTGAACCACCAGCGTCACCAGGGTACATGTATGCGGGGTTAAGGCCGTAGACGCATGTAGTGTACGACTTTAGTTACAGATTGAGTAAATATGTAGAAGCATAAATACTAGATCCCCGACTCCCACGAAGTGGGGGAGGGTTTTATCCGCAGCAAACGGTCAGGCACCTGCAAACGAGCATTCCAGCTGTGAGAAAAATATTATGTAATCAACTACAAACTGCAAGGTTAAGGTTTATCTCCAGTCGTCGGTGTTTCATTCCCCGACTCATGCAGTCTGGTTTTCATCTGCAACAAATGGTCTTGAACGTATTCGAGGTTCACATGTATGTTGTACTGACATTTTTCTCGGTTCGATCTGATACATCTTTCTCCTAGATTCTGACCTGATTTGATTTGTTGCTGTTAAGCATGTTGAAGGTATCCGAGATGCACATGTATATTATAATGGTGTGCCTCCATGTACCGATCTAATTTGTCTGCAGGTTCGTCCACAAGCAACCTTGTCGTGCTGCGCATGTGCTCGACGAGGCATCATGCCCAGCGTTTGAGTGGTTTCATCACGTGGATGAATACCCCTTTTGTTATGACCCAATTTATTACCCGCAATATGCTCATTGCTTTGACACTCAGTAACCATACAATCACCCGACGTGTTCGACACCAATGGGATATACATCCATGCCACTGAGTATGACACAGAACTGAATGATGGTCAAATCGTCGAGGTTGATGTAATCCTTAAGTTGTATGCTCCGCTTTTCCCCTGCCTCGCACACGAAAACATTCTGACAAACATTGAACTGATGCACAGGTGGACGTTCAATCCCAGCTCGAAGGATCCCAACAATTCCCGAGTGTATCAACTTGTTCTTCAAAGCATGAAAGCCATGCCTTACATTGAATACATGAAAGTCTATGTTGTTGATGACCTGTCCCGGTCAAGCAATGGCAATGGTAAAAGGAAGGCTATCAACGATAGTGTTATCCACACTCCCATTAAGAAAACCGCGACTGTCGATAGTGTTGAAGGTGCCAGTCGCATGGATGTCAACGATCAGTGATGTCCATCATTTCCGTTTTATGGGGTTTGTCTTTTACTATATATCTATATCTCGTGAAAGTATCTGAAAATATATTGTTTGCTTTGTCGAATTACAAAATCTCTTCATAGTTACTACTACCAACTAGACACGAAAATCGACGGGTTGAAACGGAATTGTACACCTACATGTTGACTCGGAGTCGGGGACCGGCGCCTGCGCCGTTACGATACAATCCTACCGAAGTTCTTTGGGCTTGTTTGCTACATCTAATCTTCTTACGCCCAATTATAATTATTTCCCTTGACCCCTAACAGTGACATCGCACTCAAGAGATGATAGATTTAGATTTACTCCGCAAAGCTAACTCTGGTGAGCTCACTCATGGTTTACTCCAGCATTGTTATTAACCATGTTGATGTAGAGCCCACCAATTGGGAGTGGCCTGAACGTGGCGGGTGGAAACCAGCTCCAGCATGGTGGCAACAGTTCACAGATAGGTGGCGCAATGCCAATAAAGAGGACCTCCGTCCGAGCAACGGTGTTCTCAATCTTGAGCCCCAAATTGATTTCCCAGTATCCTTTGTCGATCATCTGTTTATTCGCGAGTGCTATGTTGAGGCTGAGGAGCTAGTTTGGAAACAGGCTGCGAAAGATCCGAGAACAGGGGCGATCATAACAGGACAACCAGGAACCGGTACGAACATTTCGTCCCTATTTCTTTTCACGTTACTTGATCCTCCGTTTGCAGGGAAGACTGTTTTCCTCTGGTACTTCCTCGTCTCTCTCTTGCAGAAGAAGCAAGTTGTCCTATTGCATACGTCTCACAAACATTCCATCCTCTTCTATCATGATGGAGTTTATGTCCAAAGAGCAGCATCGTCGTTCGATCTTCCCTGGCCGTCCGATAAATCAACTACATCTCTGTTCATTTGGTCACTCTTTGACATTGATAAAGGTGGGGAACCTCCAGCTGTTGCGACCGGTCCACGCGGCTGTTTCCCTGTTCAAACCCCATCCCCTCATCAGAGCCGGTACAAAGTGTGGCTCAAGACCCGAACTCCTCTTTTCACCGGGTTCCCGCTATGGACCCGTGGAGAGCTCGCTCTCTGGTGAGATATTATGTGATACCAGAAATATCCATTTAATGTATTCACTGTGCAGCGCAAGCCTCCATAGCCGATCCGAAAAACTCATGGAGCTCTTGGACAATGCGGTGCACCACTGGCAGGATGAAAAAGTGGAAAAGGGAGAACTCTTTCCCGGTGTCTTTGACTTTCTGAAAAAAACTCACGGAGAACGCGCCCCAGGCTCAAAAGTTGAGGCTTTCGACGTCCTTTTAGACGCTCTCATCACGCGTTTTGGGCCCATTCCCCGAGACGTAATTTCTGCAATGTACGACTTCAGCTCTATTGCGAAGCGTCATGATAACGCACTCTCAATCAATTTGGAGGAGCTGAAGAATGTTACGCGGGCTCTAAGCAGCGACCAGCAGTTCCCAGATACAGGTAACTCCGACCGCGTCACCTCGCTTAATTGTGTCGGGAAACCCGAGGACGCAACACCGTGGCAAATCAACTTCAAGTCTGCACACATCAGCAAGCAGGTCTCGGATAGACTCGTGGCTGAGCAGGAGAGAGAAGTGCGCTCGTTAGTTACACAGTTTTCTTCTGTGCCCACGACCAGAGGCCTTGCCGGACACTTCTTCGAACCTCTCGCTCACTGTACCATCATGTCATCCGTTGCTGCTGGCATGTGGCGCCTCAAAAAGATGAACTTGGTGGAACAGAGCGGCTCCAAATCCCCAAGATTTGTCTTACCTGACCACGCTCTGGAAGTCGACGGATTCTCAAAAATTAAGCGAGAGCGGGTCCCCTTTGACAGCATTCCTGCGGATCTCCAGAACGACAAATATTACGTTCCCAATGCGTCCAACCTACCCCTCTTTGACTCTTTTCTGGTGGACCTCAAGTTCGCTGTCCGGTCTGCAGACATCTGGATCCTTCAAATGACCATGGCTGCTGACCGTAGAGGTTCGGCGAGGGGCTATGAAGTAATACACGAGATCATGAAGAACGTTCGAGGGCTGCTCGAAAGGGGAAAAAATGCAACTGGACCCCCACCAGCGAAGAAGGCAAAGGCAAAGGTGTCGGTCAAGGTACACTACGTGTTGGTCCGTCCTGGTCGCAATGGGTGCTCGACATGGAAACTTCCTGAAGGCTGGGATGAAGATATTGCACGGAACAACCATCAGGGAGATGGATACGTCCTTGACATCCCTCTGGTGTGTGGTACTTTATTTATCTGTGGTTGTCGTTTCTGAATTCTGCTGTTCCATCAGTCCTGAGACACTTCGACCAAGGGCACCAAAGTGACGAACGCCGAAGCTGTGTAGTTAGGTATCATTTTCACTACTCGTCTGTAATGTTCTGTCCTGGACTGTGAAGATCGTTGGTCCATGAACCACTGTAATTGTAATGCAAAGTAACGCTGCACGTTGGGCGAGCCTCGTCCTCTTTGAAACATGATTCAGGTGGTATCGTTCAGATCCTGATCGGATCTTTTCTTTTGCTTGGTTCGATCGTTTGTGATAGCGCCGCCGGTACAGATGTTGAACGCATGTGTCCATTGAGGATCGACAGACAGCCTCCCCGCCGTCATCATACATTCAAAGGTCCCATCGTACTCGTGTTTGTGGAACATCCTGATTTGTTAGATCCGACGATGGGTCGGCACGAATGCATCCAAGTCTACTTCATCCTTTTCAATGACTCTAATCCCGCATCACCACGTCCCCGCTCCCTCCCTGCCTAGCTTCCACATCTCCACCTCGGAAACACCCGCTTATACAACGCCACCGATCTGGCTTACTGGCCAATTGAGTCGTACCTTGAAATATCCATGCATCCCTAACGACTCTCTGATGTGACCCGTGCGACCCAACAATACAGACGAGAACTTGGCCATCTCTTATAAATGGTTCCAGTCACGGGGCCCTCCATCTAGTCTGTGCGTCCCGGATCATCTGTGCGAATCATATAAAAAAGGTCGGATCGGCAATGTAACGCCACCCATACTACGAAAACCACTCAAGTCAGACCAGACCAATGTGCCCAAGATGGCTACAGATCCGGATTTACACTGCAATACTAGAGGCAACATAATAATCTCGTGTTCGGTTAATGATGGTCACTTTCTCACCCATGAACATACATATGGTATCCTGATTACCGTTAACCAGCCAAAACATGTGAGGAGCAAAATGGCATAGCGCCTCCTTTCTGGATGTAAGGGCACATCAGTAAATTTGCAATTTACTTTTCCAGTCTTTAGTTAGTCGCAGCACAAATCGTCACGTCAGACGGATTAGGGCTACACGGCCCATCCTGCATGAAAAAGACAGCGAGAGATGATGCGTGAGCAAACCCAATAGCACTCACACCCGATAACGACGAAGCGGAATCGATGGCACAGATGATTTCTGCTGGCAGACTCCCCATTTGCTCACCTCTGATACCAACATCGACAATTCGGTGACTTCTGGCCAGTGGCAGCACCACAGCATGTCCATCTCAGTAACGACGATGCAGACAAACGCCGACGAGGGTGGCGATGGACCGCCGCCGATGGCTGGTAGAGTGTGGCAGTGAGTCTTCCCTGCCCGCTCATCTCCCCATTCGTTCACGTGCCACCACCTACATAGACAATGGCGACAAAGGTGGTGACAACGCAATGGCGAACCAAACGCCTCTACGCCGATGGCCCGACGATGTGGGCAACATGGTAGCAACACGATGGTTGCACCAACCGCGTGACTCTACGCTGATGAGCCAACGATCTGAGCAATGAGGATGGTGATGAGTCGTCTCTACTTCCCATTCGTTCACTGACAGCAGTGCACGGCGTGCCACTGCGTCAATGGCGACAATGGCAACAACGAAGGCGATGGCAGAGTGCACCAGCTGCCTCAATGCCAATGACGCTGAGTACCCAGTAAGTCCCTCAGTCCCTCACCTCCCCATCTGCTCACCAATGGTTGCAATGTCGACAGCCGGCGACGACGACGACGAGGGCCAAGGTATTGGTGGAGACAAAACGTGAGGGCTTGGTACCTAGTACTAAAGATTACATTAGTAGGAATAATGGATAACTGGGGCACACAATTGTTGTCCGCCCAACACCTGAAAGATGAGGAGACTGATCATCGATGTGCCATGGTAGCAAGACTCCCCGCAGATAAGCATCTTCATAAAATTCGGTGATAGGGGGCCGCGATGAATCATCTTCCAATCGCGAAAATCCAACTTGCATAAAATATAGGTATATTGCTAGTGTGCGGTATCCACATGTCGTGACACTGATGGGAATATTTCTCACCTGCGCGGTCTAGCCTGTGGAGACCTTGTCAGTATATTTGCAATTTACTTTTTTGGGCTCTAGTGCACCAACTGGCGCTGGTTGTGGGGGGGCAAGATAATCGACAGCTGGACAGTCAACATCAATGACCCCAACTTGAAAGAGTTATAATGAGTGGCAACAAAATTGAACGAATATGTGCGCGACCGGTGACCTGCGGCAAGTGGACTCTACTGTAAGTGATTCTGCGCGCTCAATATGTCGACATTGATGTTCCCGATGAACGTGCCAGGTACCAAACAATGAGCTAATTTTGTTGAACCGAGCAGTGGACGCCCAGCCAGCCACGTTTGGGTTGCTTGCCAGACGCGACAGAATTCCACACCGCACGAACGTGCATTCATATACCTCGCCTTTCCTCGCACATGCATTCCTTGTTCCATCTTCATCATGCGCGGTCTCCTAGTCTCCACCCGCCGTGACACGCTCATTCTAGGCGAAAAGACTGCTTTAGCCCATCTGTCTCAAGACGCCTCTCAGGATCATCGTCGTTCGGGGCGCTTAAACTTCTTTCGGCCTGTCGCCTTCCTCACGCTCGCTTTACTGCTCGGCGTGGGTTACTTGCGGTACTATGGCTTCCATCCTATGTACTTGGGCGCAACCTCCAACGCCGTGACGACCGGTATTGAGTTGCCCGAGGAAGTCCAACGCGCTTGGGCTGCTCACTCTCCATACTATCCAGCTGCAGACTACTTGGCGCCGCCTGAGCGCTGTGACATTGTTCAGGTACCATACTTTTGTTTCCGTTTATTTTTCGAACACAGATATCATATCCCGTTTTAGGTTAACTTGGTATGCAACTTCCAACGTGGCTCGACTTGTTCTGACAGTACACCAGCTCCAACGGCATGGCACTAGATTTCCTACGCAAAGTAATTCCAAGCGGATAAGAAAACCTCTTCAGAAGCTACTCAATGCACAAACATATTCCGGAAAGAAATACCAGTTTCTGAGAGAGTTCGAGTGGGATTTGGGCGTAGATGACCTGCTCCCTCTAGGCGCCAAAGAGTATGTGTGTCGTATCGTGTCATTGCTCGCCTGATACATGTTTTGCAGGGCTTTCGACTCTGGCTCTCAGCACTATCTGCGGTACCAGCGCCTGATTACGAACGATCAGTTGCCGTTCGTAAGAGCGTCCGATAGCGAGCGTGTCATCCTCTCTGCCGTAAACTGGACGCAAGGTTCATCTCATCTCTGATTTTCTCATGTCACCGGTCTAACGATTGCCATACTAGGCTTCTCTGTTGCCAGCGGGAATGTATACTCTCCAAGTATATCTGTCATCATTTCCGAGGAGAGCGGTGTGAGTATATGCGTGTGGTTGGATGGCGAGTGGTGCTCACGTCATCGCCAGGCGAACAACACGTTGGACGACTCCATGTGCTTGAACGCAAAGACTCACAAGGCACCGGCAAAAACATGGCGTGACAGATTTGCAAAGCCGATTGCCAAAAGAATAAACAAGGCTGTCCCAGCAGCCCGCCTTGGTAGTGGTGATGTCACAGAACTCATGCCCTTGTGTGCCTTTGAGACCCTCTTTCACGGGACTGCCAGTCCATTATGTGGCTTGTTCACTGTGGAAGAGTGGCAGGCGCGTGAGTACTATGACGATTTGACCAAGTATCACAAGACTGGGTACGCACGATCGTCCTTTGGACGTACTCGGGTACTGAATCTCGAGTTTCAGGCACGGCAATGCGTTGGGCCCTGTCCAAGGCGTCGGCTATGTCAACGAGTTGCTGGCAAGGTTGACAGGCCAACCCGTCCAGGACAAGACACAAACCAATCACACGCTTGACGAATCGCCCGTCACGTTCCCTCTCGACCGCAATTTCTACGCTGATTTCTCGCATGACAACCAAATGGTCGCCATCTATTCGGCCATCGGGCTTTTCCGTCCAGACGAGCCTCCCAGCACAGACCGACTCGATCTCGCGCGACAATGGCGGATTTCGAGGATGACGCCGTTTTCGGCGCGCATGATCACGGAGAAATTGCGGTGCGACGATGGGGACGAGTACGTGAGAATTTTGGTCAACGACGCGTTGCAGCCGCTCAAGTTTTGCGGTGCGGACGCGGACGGGCTGTGCAGGCTGAGCGCGTTCGTAGAGAGCCAAGTGTATGCACGCAGCAATGGAAACGGGGACTGGGAGAAGTGTTTTTCTTGACGCTGGGCTGTACGATACGTATGTTAGAAATGTAGATTCTAATTGTATGACTCACTCCGATATCCTGGATCAAGAGGCTCATGTGAGTGGCCTGTCTGTGACCGCCTTCACCAATGTGCCAGAAGGTGAAATGCGACTGTTTCATGGATTTCCCGCAATTCCCGCACTGAGTAGCCTCACAGTGTTTTCTATATACATCCTAGTTCTCGGCCGTATGCCGCACCAAGCAATGCGGCTCTTACTGAACTTGGCAGGAGTCGTCACGGAGGATCACCCAAGTGGAGAAGAATGTCAAGTAGTTTCTGGCGGGGGGACTACCTACTTTACTGCACTGCACATCCAAGTACGAAAAGCGTTCCAAATTGCTTTTTTGAACACTGGAGTGGATAGAATCAAGTTATGCGGGCTATTGTACTGTAAGTAGTCCGACGGCGTCCTAGGTAAGCTCAGACTGCGCCCGCGACCATCAAGCACCGTACACCAGGAGGTGCGATATACATATACATATATCGCCTGAGTTATAAGAGTTGCGTGTCAAAATACCTAAAAACGTGTTTTTGTTTTTGTTTTTGCAGACGCATTCACAGCGAACGTACGGTAAGACGAGAAGAGAACCCTGAAAAGAAAGGAAGAGAGACAATCAAGATAACATGCCAGCATCCTTCGAGAAATGAGGAGCATATGGTTCGTTCTCCGCCGTCAACGTGTCCACAGGCACTTTGGTCGGATCCATCTTGGTCATTTCCACCCTGGTGGAACTGTCCGACTGTCCGTGGCCGGGCATCCCAACCCATTCCACTGATGCCATTGTGTCGCCACGCCACTCAATGTCTGTTGTTCGAGCGGTAGAGTTTCGTGTGCGCCGGTCTGCGCGTGAATTGAGCCTGTCGGACATCTGAGTCAGCCATCACACCTTGCGAACAAAAAAAGACTCACGTAGCCAAAAAAGCGTTGGTATATGCTACATCGAGTGAACCTCGTTGTCAATCAGCAGACATCGCTCGAAACTCACACGTACCCTTGGACGTAGGAATGTATGGAATGAGTACCCAGAGATAGGTTGGGTATTTCACTGCCTGAAAGGGGAGGGAAAAGCGCGTGAGCACGACCTCGTTCATCTTCCACAAGAACAACGCACGAGCACCAGTTCGACCAACCTGAAGACCCTGAAAACGACGGCGTCAGCTTGGAATTGTTGTCGTACCACAATGAGCACCTACGTCGTGATCAGGCCATTGCTCACGATATACATCGTCAGCGCATTGACAAGGCGATTGGTCCTAGCAAGGTTTATCAGCAACGAGGCAATCTGGGGGCGGTGCAGCATACCCATCAAATCTACCGTGACGGCCGCGGTGGAGCAAGTAAGAAATAGATGCAGAAATACTAAGGTCCACAATGACAGAAAATGTATCTCCGACGACACCGCACCACTGGGTCCGTTAGGTATGCCGTTTGGAAATACGTTCATGAGTCGAAAGTCCACTGACGAGGTATAACCAAAAAAAAACGTACCTGAAGCGCCGTGTTCACAACACCGACAGACGAACCCTTTACAATACCGATGGTTCTGTCCAGGTACCCATGAATCATCTCGCACACACATGCAATCGCTCAGAACGTACATAACCACAGTTGCCGCTGAAAATGACGACACAATTCATTCTTTGCTACGGCAGCCATTTTTTGGACACTCACCTATCGCGGCCACTACCGTGCGCGATTGGATCAGATTAGGTTAGGACAACCATACTCACAACTTACAAAATGCAATAAGGCATGCAATCACCTATGCAACGTAAGTATGTATGTGGCGACACTCGACAACGAGGACTTACAAGGACGATGCAAAGGGGCTTCCATCTCGGGTCCACTATGCATATCAGTTGTGTTAATGATACCATCTCTGACGCGAGCTTGAACTTACATATTTGAATACGCCAAATTAAAAATCTTGAAGGGTGGTCAATAAAACGTCGTTCGAGAATGGACACGGCGTCACGCACAAATGAACTAAGAATGCGATGATGCCGGTAACGGTCGGTTCAGCCTATCGACACGGGCAGATGAAAATGATTGTACACGGTCGACAAAAATCACCTTACCGCCTCGCTCCTGCAAATGGTCGATTGTTTATCAGCAAATACTTCCACGCGACGCCCGAAAGCTTACCATACGACGGTAGCGGCGGTCGCAAAATCGCCAAAGTTGCCGACGAGAAAGTAATATGTACTCTGCATCCACAGTGAGAGGGAAAGCGTGTCCAGTACGCTACCAAAAAACAAATGATGTGTTCAGTTCAGCCTCGGTCGATACGTGAAATGGGACTTGCCATAGGATTCCGACCTTGTGATGATGATCCAGATGGGGGGTAAACGTTTAAACAAGGAAGTGCACATGGTAATGCGGCTTACCAGCGCTTTTAGAAACTTGGTATCTTTTCTGTATGTTTTGTACTTGAAAGAAATGGCTAATGAGTAATAGTAATAATAACATATTGTCGCGTCATCGTACTCACATAGAAGATCGTCTGCAAAAGGGTGACTCCAAGGAACCTGATCATCACGATGCAAAAGTCTGTTATCGCAATCCAATCAAACACAAAAAATACACATACAGACAGCCAAAGAACGTCCCAATGAGCATGGGCCCAAGGGTTGCGCTCACTTCGAACATAAGGAAGGCAGTCGAGGACATGACGAAAAGTATTGAACAGATGCTAGCCTCGTCATCGAGACGGTCTCTGATGGTTATACGTTGGATTCGAAGCGGTCGACTAGGTAACTGAGACCGGATGGCAGTTCGCTACTCTGATAATTCGTTTTCAGGGCCTTTCAAGTGACAGAACAGACGTTTACGGTTTGCGCCCCCGTATGCAAGATCCTGCGAGATCCCAGCCCTGGTTCTATGATTCTGACAGTCAGTCGTAAACGCCATAGTCTGGAAAGACCCGGCTGTTGACATCGTATTCTCCTAACGCATCAGGAAGCGTCCTATACATGATCTTTGGAATTGGGTCCGGTCCCGATCGGCGGGTAAGTATAAACTTTGGCGACGTGCTTGCAATTGCAATGCGCTGGCAGGCTACCGACGTTTTTATTTTTAGTACTAATGCGAATTCATGATCCCCAGCTCGAAACACTTGCCGTTCCACGCATATACAGTGGTGTATGCGCCTCGTAGTTACCGGTCTGCCGGCCTGGGTGCAGGTTAAACACCAATGCGAAACATAGTGTATCGTGCAAATTTAAATGGAACAGTTTACGTCCCGACGGTTGATCCGGCCTTCGGGTGAAACCGAGGTTCTAAGCGAGAGCATTTGGATATGAAACTTTTAGGTACATACCAGTTGTGTAGTTCCGGACGGCAGACGCAGATCGCGAAGCGAGACGACGTGTCTCATCCAAACGGGCGTTGCGATCGGACATCACTCGGATAAGTGGAATGACAATCATCGGCTGCACCAAAGTGAAAACCATAACTTACAAGAGATTCCAGACGCAAGAAGATGGTTTGCGGAAAAGAAAATGTATTAGGTGCTGGCAGGTGGCACACGGCGTTGTCCTAGTAGTAGCCTGTGAGCGGACGCACCGCTATTTGCCACGGGGCTTTCCCTGGAAAATGAACACTACGATACGTGTCATGATAAAAGGGTCAAGATAAGCCTTGACATGTCATAGATCGTGGAAATTCCCGAGAGGCGTGTCATCGTGCCCAAGGCATGAGATGCTTCTCCAAAGCTGGAAGAGGACACACCACGTACTATTGATCGCTAGATTCACTACTGAGTGCCACGGTGATGGGGGTAGATAATTTGACATGTCTCAGAGTCAAAGTTCTCAAGGGACCGTGACTGGCATTTCCCGTGACCCAAAGTCGGGAACTGACTCAGGTTCAGGGCGAAGTGATCGAACTGTACACGCGCGTCACTTCCATTTCATCCTCGAAAACGACCATAACTCATACGCTGGCAAAGGACTGACTGGAGTAGTCCTCTAGCCCAGCAAATCCGTGTGTCGGTCACAGCTGATCAAGGAGCCATCACGGAAGAAAGAAAGAAAGAAAGAGAGTAGAATGATCGTAACATACTCATCCGCACTCCGAGTCGGTATAGACCATGGCCTTCCTCGCAATGCATGACGCGTCGACACCTCTGCATCGTCATCCACTTCATGGGTCGCGTCGCGCACCGTCTCTTCGCGACCTAGCGCCTCTTCCCATCCCTCCTCAAACGCGTCCTTGTTGTCGGGCGGATGTGCGACGGATACAGCGATTTTGCCCTTGTTCTTGCTTCGCAGTTCAGCTCGCCATGCGTCTACCACCTGCGGTGCCAAACTAGACGTTTCAAAGAAATGTATAAAGTTAATCTCCAACAGCCGCTTGCATGATGTTCGCTTACCTTGGCGCGTACGTCCGAGAAAACAGGCTAGCTTCGGGTGCTCGGTTCGTCTTCAACAACAAATCAACGCACGCCTTGGTATCCCCCAACTGGAAAAACGAAGCAAACGCCAGATTGTTGGCACCTTTCTGTTCTGCAACACTGATGATTAAAGCCAAGATCGTAGATTGCAGATAGCACCACTCACCTGCAGTCGCACCAAGCTCTTGTAATCTCCCCCGTCGCCCGTCGAGAGTAGCAAGAGCAGACGTACTCATTGCAACGAAGAACTGCCCTTTTGGTGCGTCAAAAACATTGATCAGTTCGCCGACGTCGTTTTCAACTAGCCCGTCCAACATATAGATGTGAGCGTGTCCGAAAATGAGTAATCCAACTGGGAAACCGATGTCAGCCAAATTTAAGGGGGTGTAATATACCTTTCTGACTTCCCGGATACGCCGCGGCACCCCCGCAGTTCGGCTGGGCCGGCGTGTGGGGCTTGTTTGCTACTTATCTAATCTTGTCACGCCCAGCCTCCACCTCGTCCCCCTTGACCCCTAACAGTGACATCGCACTCAAGAGATGATAGATTCAGATTTACTCCGCAAAGCTAACTCTGGTGAGCTCACGCGTGGTTTACTCCAGCATTGCTATCGACCATGTTGATGTAGAGCGTACCAATTGGGAGTGGCCTGAACATTGCCGCAGAGAGTGGAAACTAGCTCCAGAATTGCAACAGTTCGCAGACAGGTGGCGCAATGCCAATAAAGAGGACCTCCGTCCGAGCGACATGGTTCTCGATCTCAAGCTCCGAAGTGGTTTCCCAACATCCTTTAATCGTCTATTTATTCGCGAGTGCTATGTCGAGGCTGAGGAGCTAGTTTGGAAACAGGCTGAGAAAGATCCGAGAACAGGAGCGAGCATAACAGGACAACCAGGAATTGGTACGAACATTCCGTCCCTATTTCTGTTCATGTTACTTGATCCCCGTTTGCAGGGAAGACTGTTTTCCTCTGGTACTTCCTCGTCTCTCTCTTACAAAAGAAGCAAGTTGTCCTATTGCATATGTCTCGCACACCTTCCATCCTCTTCTATCATGACGGAGTTTATGTCAAAGGAGCAGCATCGTGGCTCGATCTTCCCTGGCCGTCAAAAAATTCAACTCCATCTCCGTTCATTTGGTCACTCTTTGATATTTATGAAGGTGGGGAACCTCCAGCGGTTGCGACTGAACCGGGTTACTGTTTCCCTGTTCAAACCCCATCCCCTCATCGGAGCCAGTACAAAGTGTGGCCCAAGAACCGAAGTCCTCTTATCACCGGGTTACCGTTATGGTCCCGTGGAGAGCTCGCTCCCTGGTAAGATATTATGTGATAGAAGAAATATCCATATTTAATGTGTTCACTGTGTAGCGCAAGCCTCCATCACCGATTCAAAGAACTCATGCAGCTCTTGGATGATGCAGTGCATCACTGGCAGGATGAAAATGTGAAAAACAGAAAGCTCTTTCCCGGTGTCCTTCACTTTCTAAAAATAACTCATGGAGAAGACGCCCCCAGCTCAGGAGATGAGGCTTTTGACATCCTTTTAGACGCTCTCACCATGCGCTTTGGCCCCATTCCCCGAGACGTAATTTCTGCAATGTACAACTTCAGCTTCATAGAGGAGCTGAAGGATGCTGCGCGGGCTCTAAGCAGCGACCAGCGGTTCCCAGAAGCAGGTAACTCCGACTGCGTCATCTCTCTTAATCATGTCGGGAAAAATAAGGACGCAACACCGTGGCGAATCAACTTCAAGTCTGTGCACATCGGAAAGCAGGTCTCGGATAGATTCTTCGCTGAGCAGGAGAGAGAATTGCGCCCGTTAATTACACGGTTTTCTTCTATGCCCAAGACCAGAGGCCTTGCAGAACACTTCTTTGAACCTCTCGCTCACCGTACCATCGTGTCATCCGTTGCTACTGGCATGTGGCGCCTCAAAAAGATGAGCTTGGTGGAACAGAGCGGCTGCAAATCCCCAATATTTGTCTTACCCGACCACGCTCTAGAAGTTGTTGGATTCTCAAGAATTGAGCGAGAGCGGGTCCCCTTTGACATCATTCCTGCGGATCTCCAGAACGGCAAATATTACGTTGCCAATGCGTCCAACCCACCCCTCTTTGACTCTTTTCTGGTGGACCTCAAGTTCGCTATCCGGTCTGCAGACATCTGGATCTTTCAAATGACCGCGGCTGCTGACCGTAGAGGTTCAGCGAGGGGCTATGAAGTAATACACGAAATCATGAAGAACGTTCGAGGGCTGCTCGAAAGGGGGAAAAATGCAACTGGACCCCCACCAGCGAAGAAGGCAAAGGCAAAGGTGTCGGTCAAGGTGCACTATGTGTTGGTCCGTCCTGGTCGCAATGGGTGCTCGACGTGGAAGCTTCCTGAAGGCTGGGATGAAGATAGTACCGCAGGGAACAACCATCAAGGAGATGGTTATGTTCTTGACATCCCTCTGGTGTGTGGTACTTTGTTTATCTGTGGTTGTCGTTACTGAATTTTGCTGCTTCCTCAGTCCTGAGACGCTTCCTGTGCTTGACTGGCCCAGGGCACCAAAGTGACGAAAGTCGAAGCTGTGTAGTTAGGTATCGTTTTCACTACTCGTCTGTAATGTTCTGTCCTAGACTGAAGATCGTTGGTCCCTGTACCACTGTAATTATAATGCAAAGTAATGCTGCACGTTGCGCGAGCCTTGTCCTGAACGACACCACCTGAACCATTTCAAAGTGATCCTGACGGGATCGATCAAAAATGGAATAAGTCACATTCTGTTCTTTTGCCCGGTTCGATCGTTTGTGACAGTGCCGCCGGTACAGATGCTGAACGCATGTGTCCATTGAGGATTGACAGGCAAGCCCGCGGCGCCGTCGTCATATATTCAAGGGTCCCATCGTACTTGTGTTTGCGGAACATCCTGATCTCTGTTAGGCCCGACGATGGGTTGGCACGCACGAATCCCGCATTCAAAGACCCTAATCCTGCATAACCACGTCTCCGCTCCGATCCTCCCAGCCTCTGAGCTTCCACATCTCGATCCACCTCGGAAACACCCGCTTATACAACCCCATGCACATCGTATCCGAATCGCGTCTTGAAATATCCATGCGTCCCCAACGACTCTCTGATGTGGCCCGTGCGACGACAGCTGCACTGGCTTGAAATATGCCACGTCGTCCGGGTTGAAGGATAGGGTGTTTACGCACTCTGTGGGTCCTTGAGCGTACAAGGCTGTTTTCGAAATGACACGGGTCCGTAGATGCTCGCGACGACCGTCGTGCCATGCCACATGAAATGCTCAAACTTTTGTACGTTGTTAACGCCTTTACCGCCTCCTCGCGTGTGTTGGCTGTAGATGGGGTTGACACGTGGTCTGTAGCAAATGATCAAGGGGTCCTGTTATTCACGTTAAAATTTGGAGAGGTACGATGTAGCTGGCTTGGCATACCTTTGATCTGACGGATCCAGAATATGATACTCAGTGTTGCAGGACCGTCTTCTTGTGTTCGCG
Organism: Austroboletus novae-zelandiae; assembly: GCA_038090275.1. NCBI lineage: Eukaryota > Fungi > Basidiomycota > Agaricomycetes > Boletales > Boletaceae > Austroboletus > Austroboletus novae-zelandiae. The sequence continues at coordinate 43,006 of JBBPML010000073.1, read as the reverse complement.
TTTCAAGAGACCGCAAAGAACAATTGGGGTAGCACGGCTCGGATCGGCAGCATCTTGGCGGACGCCTTCCACATACACTGTGACCTTCGTTCCAGGCTGACAGCATAGTTATTGTGAATATATAGCGAGTGGACGAGACATACCTCGATGCCTTCAGATTCGGCTGCTAGAGACACATCGCGCTCAGAGCGTTTGAATTCTTCAAACTCGAATATTCGAGCGTATTCTCGGGGGAAGTTTGCATACGGGTCCCATGGGCTAATTCGACGCGACCGTAGGCCACGATATCGTGCAAATCGCGTGCGTGCAGGGAGGTCGCGAGGTGTGTCCGAGGGTCGTGAAGCGAGACGAGGTGTCTCATCCAAACGGGGCGTTGCGATCGGACGTCGCTCGGATAAGTCCCTTTATTTCGGAAAACACGGGCGGTGGCAGTGCCCAGACGAAGAGTGATGTCAATTATCGGCTCACCAAAGTGAAAATCACAACTTACAAGAGATTCCAGACTCAAGATGGTCTGCTGAAAAGAAATGGATTAAGTGCCAGGTGGCACATGGCGCTGTCCTAGTAGTAGCCTGTGGGCGGGCGCACGGCCATTCGCCACGGGGCTTTCCCTGGAAAATGAACACCACGATACGTGTCATAAAGGGTCACGATAAGCCTTGACATGACATAGATTGTGGAAATTCCCGATGGCAGGCGTGCCATCTTCGTACCCGGCAAGGCATGAAATACTTCTCCAAAGTTGGAAGAGGACAAACCACGTACTATTGATCGCTAGATTCACTACTGAGTGCCACGGTGATGGGGGTAGATAATGGGACATGTCTCAGAGTCAAAGTTTCATTTCTCGTGAGCAAACTTGGTTGGCGCGAAAGGTTCGCGCGTCGCTTTTTCAAAAACAACCATAAATACGTTGGCGAAGGACTAACTGGAGTAGTCCTCTAGCCCAGCAAATCCGTGTGTCAGTCACAGCTCCTGTCCATTGCACCAATGCCGCAGCGGCGCAGCCTGACTAAGGAGCCATCGTCACAGAATAAAGAGAGAGTGTGTGTAGAATTTTTTTTTGCCAAGGATCGTAACATACGGTCGACGCATCCACACTCGGTATAGACCATGACCATCTACCTTCTTCCTCGCAATGCACACGTCACCTCACGTCGACGCCTCTGCATCGTCATCCACTTCATGGATCGCGTCGCGCACTGCCTCTTCGCGACCTAGCGCCTCTTCCCATCCCTCCTCAAATGTGTCTTTGTTCTCGGTCGGATGTGCGACGGATACAGCGATTTTGCCCTTGTTCTTGCTTCGCAGTTCAGCTCGCCATGCGTCCACCACCTGCGGTGCCAAACTAGACGAAAGAAATGCATAAAGTTGATCTCCAACAACCGCCCGCACGATGCTCGCTCACCTTGGCGCGTACGTCCGAGAAAACAGTGCAGCTTCGGGTGCTCGGTTAGTCTTCAACAACAAATCAACACACGCCCTGGTATCCCCCAACTGGAAAAATGAAGCAAATGCCAGATTGTTGGCACCTTTCTGTTCTGCAGCACCAATGATTAAAGCCAAGATCATGCATTGCAGATGGCGCCACTCACCTGCAGTTGCACCAAGCTCATGCAATCCCTCCCGGTCGCCCGTCGAGAGTAGCAAGAGCATCAACGCACTCAGATCGTTGGCCCGCTCAAACGCTTCCCGTGCGAGATCAAATCGCCACACCGACAACGCGCGATCGCCCAATGCTTTCCATTTGCTTTCTGCCTCTGTCTCAGGGACGGAGCGCACAATATCGACCGCAGCATCGAGATCGTCGAGCTGCAGCGACAGATCAAATTTGTGATCGGGGTCGTTAGTCACTTGCATCGCGAGTTCCTTGAAGTCTTGATATCATATCGTGTGAGCAGACGTGGATAGAGGCCCAAGCGACAAAAACCCACCTCGGCCATCGAGGAAACGTGCAACCTTGTTGAGCTGTTCCTTGGGTAGCGTGGGCAGGATTTCGGCGGCAGCTTCCATGTCACCACGAAGAATGGCCGTTTGGTACTCGACCACGCTCAGGGAGAGGGCGTAACCATAAACGTTCATATCCTTGTCAGATAGATACACCCGATTGTGCGCTGGCATGTAGCCAAGAATGTAGAGTGGACTAGAAAAGAATATCAGTGATAAAGTGTGCACGATCGAACATAACATAACTTACATGTCCGACGGGCTAATTGTATAGGACTCGTTACCGACGAAATAACTGACTCGGTTGCCCGCCGTGGTATAAATAAAACAATCACCAACCCATTTTGCAGTCATGACGCTGCAAGAGATGCTAGATGAGTTATCTGTCCAGCTATACAATATCACACTTACTTGTCCGAGACCTCTGAGACCACGTCGAAAGCTTCTTCTACACCCTCATCAGTGAGCTCGATGCCTCCTTCGACTTTTGTAGTGAATGCATCTCTGTCGAAACGGAGGATGTAAAACGATTCTTCGGAAGTGATCGCAACCAGGGATCCCGTCCCCGACCAATAAATCTTTGAAACATTGTCAGTAAGCGCCGCCTAAATTGGAAGAGACAAAACAAAGGAACACACATTTTTAGCATCAACGTCTATCCGTCTTACAATATCCCCACTCTCCCAATCCCAAAATACCACGAAGCCTTTACCCCGCGCACCTAGCAATGGGCCACCGTGCAAACCTTCGATTGACCAGGTCCCTGAACCTTTCATTCCCGCGCCGCCCCTCTCTTTGAAGTTTTTATAGACTTTCAACTTTAACTTGCTCTCTAGCACCGCATAGGTATTTGAGTCGCCTGCCCAAGCGAATGAGAGACCATTTCCAAATGATTTGTTCCTCCACGCCAGCGCCGTGTATATGATGTACTCGCCATCTCCAACGACCGTAACGAAACGTCCGTTAGGAGAGTGGATCAGATTGGTTGCAAATATCTCCGTGGTACCAATCTCTTTGATCGAGAGAGGAATGCGGTTACTTTCTGCAGTCGTGTCGTCCACAAGACTTTGTAGGTTCCCAGAGAGAACTATTTGGTTGCGCGTGTAAATGAGTTTTCCAGCGGGATCCATACTGAACGTTGGCTCGTCCCGACCAAGCTAGATAGAGGAGCTGAAAAGGCATGAAAAGCATATAGCATATATGAGCCCACCTTGATGACGACGATACCTTCGTCGAATCCAACAGCGACCTCGTTTGCGTCTCGCCGCAATGACACACACCACGCCCGCTCCAACGCATAACTCAGTGTATTTTCCAGTCGATACGTATTGCTATTCCAGATCTTGACCGTTCCATCCTCACTTCCGCTGATTATGATAGGCAAGTTGGGATGAAAGACCGCAAAGGAGGGATTGTTGGTGTGGCCTTCCATCGTCTGAACACAGCTTTTGCTGAGGTAGTCCCATATTTTAATCGTCTTGTCGTCGCCAGTCGTCACAAGGTATGGCTTGTCGGGTCCCGGGTAGAAATCGACGTAATTGACTCCCTTTTCATGGGCGTCCATGGTGAAATTGGCATTCGCAGAACCGAGGGACCACATCTTGATCGTCCGATCTAGACAGGCGGAGGCGAACGTGTTGGAATCTTTTGGATTGAACATGATGTTCATGATGTAGTGCGTGTGGCCCTCGTGCACCTATCCGGTAAGAAAAGAGAGCATACCGCGTTCGCATATAGGCACCCACACAACAGCGTTTGTACGACGAGAAAAGAGCGACGGACCTGTATGCATTTCCATTGCTTATCCCAATCCCAAGCTTTGATGGTCATGTCGTCGCTTCCGGTCAATACGATGCTGGCCGTCGGATGTACTGCAAGACATCGAATATAATCCGGATGGGCCTCGAATGAGACGACTTTCTCGTGTGTGTTGTAGTTGAACACGCGGAGCTGAAAGTCGTCCGAGCCGGCAACGAACCAATTTTTTCGCGCGACGAACTTGACACAGCGGACGGGGACGTTGGATACTTCGAACGTCTTTACTAGGGCGCCAGTCTCGTGATTGTAGATATTCACGGAGCCGTTGTACAGGCCAGTGAGTAACCATGGCTCTGTAGGATGGAAGTCGGTGCCCTTGACACGATCGGATCGCGAGAATAGCTTGCGCTGGTAAAACGGCAGTTGGTGGTTTGGATTCAAGAAGGGATCAGGACACTCACAGACACGTCGAATAACATGGTTATGTGGTAACGTGTCAGAGCGTCGCCCCGTTGCAGCCATTTTTCGGCCCCTCCATGGGGGGTGTGATTGCCATAAATGGCAGGTATAACAAGTTCACACAATTGGCGTACGGCGGGTGCAGAGAGCTTCTAGTCGACAACCTTCGCCACTAGGCTGGGATCACACCGCTGAAACCGCGGTAAAGCCCATATGCACTACTACATGAGCAATTCTCGCATGCGGCGATAAGTTTTATGGACGGCACTCCTTCGGCATCTCAAGGTTGATGACGTAAGTATATAGCATCGCTTACCTAATCGGCTAACCTTTATGAATTGGCGGCCGAATGCACAAACGACCCACCATATCGACGCTCACGATGCCTATGCGCTACAGGAGCGACTCGCCCGTTCGGCCGGCGTCTCCAGACTCTGTGGAACCCACAGACGCCGACGACTCCATTGTACTCTCAGATCTAGTGCGCACAGGCGAAGCTTCCAGGCTGCGAAGAAGAGGAGCAATGAGGCTCGATCACAATCTCTTGAGCACCCAGCGCAACGAAACCGGCCGCGTCACACCCCCGACTGTCGTCGTCGCAAGAACACCTTCCTGGATAGAGCCTCCGAGCGACGACGACGAGTCCACGCAGGCATGGGAACAGGGCTATGGCCCATCTTCGCCCCGTTCACAAGCCCGATCCATCGCTCCCGAACTAGACTCATACGGGTACACGCTCTACTGTGGTGGAGAGGTCGCTTCGTCGTCATTCGTGCAGCACGCACCTCCCCATGTGCGGTCGCCACTTCCATCCTATCCCCCAATGCGATCGCCCAGCAGTCGGCGCCGGCATAGCGGTCTTGTGCAGAAGACAAATGGATGTGGAGCCGTGATTCACCTGAGGGCTTCGCGTCGAGATGGATCCAGCGTGTGGATTGGGAAAGACGAAGCAACGTCTGCTGTAGTACCGATGGATGCCACCTACTTTGAGCGTCCTGCAGTCGTTAGGATGATCCGCAGTGCCTGCGGATGCGTTCGAGAAGGCGTAGGCTGTACGATTTGGTGCGTATCTCCATGCATAATCCTGACCGGTATTCACACCTGTACAGCGGCAACACATTAGGAACCCGATATAAACCTTGTCAAACTGCTGCAGATGGACTGTTTTCCTTGCATCATCCTTCGCCGGCACCTATCTGCCCTCAGGGACCGAGGTATTGGCACAGCCGGGCTTCCACCTCGAGCCCGGGCACATCAGCTCTCCACATCTACACCTTTTTCGCTTCCAATGTCACCCATGCGGCGCAACCACCATTGTACCGAGTTCCACCACCATCGTCCTTGCGGGAGGAAAGTTTCTATGCCGTGGATAATGCCGATATCACTTTCCTTGACCGGCTCGCTTCCGTATCGCCGCTCCCCATGACTGACGACGACCGCAATGCACTCGAGCAAAACCAAAACTTGCGTCCTCCAGCGGATCCCGAGTTTGACCCCGACGGGGCTCTTCTCACATCCGATCCGGGGTCGCCGGACAAGACAAACGCCGAGTTGATGTTGCTCCCGGAGCGGTAACAGTAATCTACATTGACCCTTTTTTTGAATACATGAGTTCGGATCTCACGTCATCTCTTGGCTTTCTCTTTTTTCGTTTGGATTTCACCTTGTAGCGACAGCGGACGCGTTTCTTTTTTATTTGTTTCTTGTGCATGTAACAATCATCGGCTCGCATTAGCACAGATCCCCAATCTCCCCCCACCCCTCACGTCCCCTCATCTCAGAGAATCTGTACTGTCTATCTATTTACGGTTTTTTGATCGTTATAATCTAACTATTCGACGCCCTACAATTGATCATATAGACATGAACGCTGTGGAATCGCTTGGGAAAGTAGTGAATGACTTCCTGTGGGTTGATGAATTTGGAAAAACGGGTGCTATAAGCATTCAGGCAATGCTTATAACCGCACACCACGAGGATCAGTCAGCTCCAGCTGGTCTATACAACTGACTCGGTGATCGGCCCGTAACGTGGGAGCGCGTTTGGAGAACGCGCACACGCATGCGTTTAGATCGAGGATGAACGTTGAGCGAACGACGACCGTCGATAATCTGCCGTTGGGCGAGTCTAATTAGCATCAGCACGGATTCGGTCCCGAGTGAGAGTGAAGACTTTGTAGTGCTCAAGACATTCCATCCGATATGGCAGCCAAGCGGGCTCTATTATACAACGTGTTTGACAATGAAAGGCCTTGCGAACGCTCACTCTGAGGTATACAGTATTACGATTGAAATGTATTTGGAAGCTGGAGTGGTTTTGCTCTCGGTTTCGTTCTCACCAAAGTCGATAAACCGACCTATTAGAATGACTGCCATGATTCCTCAAGGTCTAAACATAAGCTTCGTCTTAGTGCACTGCAACCTGTTTTCCAGTGGGGAACTTTGGCGTCTCACCTGAATCACCTCTCGATCAATTTCATAATCGTCGTCGTCGTAACTTAGTAGCGCGTAATACATAGTGAAACCGCTAGCGAGAAGAGAGGGACTTCAGTGATAGAGATTCATTCAAAGTTACATATATGCAACGTACAAGTGGGGACGCGAAGTTCCCAATCTGGATGTTATAGATTCTGGTCGTTACATACGTGTGATTTGATTGGCCGGAGCAAGTCAATGTACTATACCATTTTCACAGCCAGAGGTCCAGACCCGCCAACTCTAGGGCTGAATTCCCCACAGATAAGGGTGTGGGCGAATTCGTTCTTACCTTTTCCAGGAATCGTATGCCACGACAACGGCATCCTTGATGCTGCTCGCAGAGCACAACCGAGGCTATTGTGACGAGCTATGATTGGAGGATAGCTTAAGGGCCAATTTCTTGGCCAATGGCCGGAAGACTGGTCAGTGGTCATACCTCTCTTCGACTTCTTTCCGGTCCTTAGACTGAGTGTCAACATTTGCAGAGAACCAGCCAGAATCATTCAATGGCCTTGCTCATTGTACATTCGGTTTTGGTTCGAATGCCTATTAGTCTGAGGGACCGTCAACGTTGACTAGGCTATTTTGATTTCGCCGACGAACTAGAACTCAAATGGACTCAGTGACCGGGTGAACATGAGCGGTCGTGAGACTCTCGCCTGTGTGCCTAGATGGACTTGGCGTCGACAAGCGGGGGGAATGGTACGATTTGAACCTTTTCGAAGGATCTTTGTTTGAAACCAACTCACTCGAGTTCCCACTTCTTTCGACGTACTCACATATTATGTAGCAAGAGAATTTTCATTTTCCAGAAGAAAACAGAATCAACTTGAAGCGTGAAAGAAGGGAAGCCCACAGAATCGTCGGGGTCGACGCGAGCGGGCGGGCCCTTGGTTCCGAAAATTCCATTACGCCGACAACGTTACTGACTATGTACTAACGTCATACTCTGCTGCTTCCATGATATGCTTCTTAGTACGGTACAAACAACCGGCGGAAATGCATATAAAGGCGGGAGCAACACGCTCTGGCTAGCAGGACACTGTGCTACGCACGACCGCAAACTGTGATGTTTCTTACAGGCTTGTCTTTGACTATATTTTCTGCCCTCCGGGGCGCATTCTCCCTGCCTACTAGTACACCTTCGGGCCACGTCGCCGCTGCCTGGTATGCCAACTGGCATACGACGGGGTTGCCGCTCTCCTCTGTCGACTGGACGAATTACAACACCCTGATCTACTCTTTTGCGTCAGTCGTCCGTCCCGATACCGGAGAACCTGCTCATTGTTCTTGTATAGCACTACCACGCCTAGTACTGACGTTCTCTCCTTTGATGGAGAGGACCCGTCGTTCCTAAACTCGTTCGTCCAGCAGGCACATGCTAATGTACGTTTCTTTGCGGGCCGCTGAAAAGATTGGCGGTGGCTGATTTATATCATTTAGGATGCTGAAGCCCATGTCGCGATCGGCGGATGGGGTGGTGGTATCTGGTTTTCGTCCAACGTTGCAACTGCGGCGAACCGCACGGCATTCGCTGAAACCATCGTGGACTTCGTGCAGGAATATAACCTCGATGGCATCAACTTTGAGTACGTTCTCAAAAATTTCGAGTGTACGAGCAAGGCTAAGCTTTATATGTTAGCTGGGAGTATCCGAACCATCAAGGAATAGGCTGCAATGTCGTCAGTCCTGACGACTCCGAGAACTTTCTCTCGTTCCTCCAGGAACTTCGTCAGATGGATGGGAGCCCAAAGACGATCTCAGCTGCGACGTCTCTTACCCCATTCGTTGACGCCACTGGAAATCCGTCTACGGACGTGTCAGAATTTTCCGACGTCCTCGACTACATCACCATCATGGACTATGACGTGTGGGGTTCCTGGTCGTCTAAAGTTGGGCCCAACGCACCTTTGAATGATGCATGTGCACCTGTGGAATATCAGGAAGGCTCTGCCGTGTCTGCAGTCGAGGCTTGGACGACCGCTGGGATGCCAGCCGATCAGATCGTACTGGGTGTCGCTTCATACGGCCACTCGTTCAGCGTTTCGCCCTCCAATGCCTTTGCGAGTGGCTCTGGGACCAAACTGGCTTCGTATCCGCAATTCAACCCGTCAAATCAGCCAGACGGCGATGCGTGGGACGACTCTGGTAGCGTGGATGCGTGCGGTGTCTGGCATGGACCAGGTGGGACATTTAGGTTCTGGGGTCTTGTTGATGGCGGGTTCTTGGGCCCAGACGGAAACCCGGCGCCCGGGATTTACTACAATTATGATGAGTGCAGCCAAACGGTGAGTTTTATCGCAGCTGGGCGGATCCTGATCTCCATCTTATGGTTGTTCGTTTTAGCCGTACGTGTACAACAAGACGTCGGAAGTCATGGTTTCGTTCGACAACGTGCAATCGTTTGCTGCCAAAGGAAACTATATCAAGGAAACTGGTCTGAGAGGCTTCGCTATGTGGGAAGCAGCAGGTGACTATAAAAACATGCTGCTTAACTCGATCACGACGGCGGTCGGATCTCCTTGATAAGACGGGGCGAAAGATACGTGCTTGGGTCAGGGGGATTTTTTATGTATCCTAATGTTGTTGGACGAGTTATAATGATTGCACTGCGAACGATGACTATCTTAATCTAGTTTTTGCCTTTTGAATGGTCCATATTGATATTGTTGTCGACTCTTGATCGCCCGTCGCCCAAAATGAATGTTCCTGTGAACCTTTATTCCGTCCTGAATGAGAACGTCGTTCGGCTACGAAAATGTCATTTTCGAACTCGTCGATGAGTCGCCATATCTTCGCTGATCACATCGCACAAGAGTAAATCATAATTTCGCCCTTTGAGAGGAACAATTCCGACTAGACTCGGACTCCCTGTCGGTTCCCATGTTCTGCTGCCATACATATATTAGACCGGGTGTAAAGCCTGGTGAAACATTGATGGCCAACCGGGACGTCAATGTCTAAACGTGAAATTGGCCACGGTGGGCTGCATGTCGGAGGTTGTGAGCTGCCGTGTGTTGGCGAAGGCTGTCCCTGGCCGGAGTTGTCGGGAGAGACGTGTACAAAACGAGGTCGCTAGCTGGGATAGCTTCACTAGTTCACGTCATCACAGTTTTCTTGCCTTCACTCTTTTCGTTCGCTGGCCAGATGGCCTCCGCCTCTCTTTCCACTCACGCTGTCAACTCGGGCGACCTCCTCCAGCTTGTCTCCGCCTCCCAGTCCGCGACAGTCTACTGCCCCTCCGAAGACGCCGTCCTCGCCGTCCTCAACACCCGCTTCCGCTCCGATCTCCCCTACTCTAGAATTGGCACAACCAGTCTTGTTGTCATCAACCCCTACAAACCCCTCGCAAACACCAACGACCTCAGCGCAAGAGAATATGAGGAGCGCTGCTACAAGGAAACCAACCTCTCTCTCGCCAGCTCCACCGTCCTTCAGCCCCATCCTTATGAACTCGCTGCTCAGATCTACTTGCTCATGCGTCGCACGAGACAGTCCCAATCTGTCATCACTCGGCACGTCCCCTTTCTCTCTCCTTGGCGCTCTCTGACCTCCCCCTCCAGTGGTATCACTAGCTCAGGAAAGAGCTCCACTCTGCATCTCTTAGTGGACCAGGTTTTGCGCCTCTCCGCCCACTCCAAGAAGGAGCTCAAAGTGGCGAGCCAAGTGAAAGCGCTTCACACTCTCCTCGACGCGTTTGGCAACGCAAAAACCGTCTCGAATCCAAACGCCTCGCGGCATGCCCGTTATCTCGAGCTGCACTTCAACGATCGTGGTCGTATTGAGGCCGCCAAGGTTCTCGCTTTTGCCCTCGACAAATCTAGGCTCACCCGTCTGGCACACGAGGAACGCTCCTTTCACATCTTTTACCAGTTCTTGTCCGGTGCAGCGCCACCAGAGCGCGATTACTTCAATATCGAAGACCCCTCTGAATACGCTCTCTTGTCTTCTTCCGGCTGCTATCGTCTCCCAAACGGGCCCTTTAGTGATGATAGTATCGCCATGGAGGACGTACGCGTTGCTATGCGCACTCTCGGTTTTAAGCCGAAGCATCTCTCTTCTATTTTCACCATCCTCGTCGCCATTCTCCTTTTGAGCAACATCGAGTTCGCAGAATCCGATGCCAAGGACGTTTCCGCTTCTGTTGCCAACACTCCTGTCCTCGAGCGTGTCGCTCGACTCCTTGGTGTCCCCTCTGATGATCTTGCTCAGGCGTTGACGAACAAGACAAACTACGTTCGCAAAGAACTCTACACCGTTCTTCTCAGCGTCGAACAAAGTGCTATGCAACGTGATGTGCTCATGCGCGATCTCTACGCCATTCTTTTTGCATTTGTCGTCGAGACAGCCAATCACAAAATTACCCCTTCTAACCGCGACGTTCTTCCCACAACCCAGCTAATTTTATTCGACTCTCCGGGTTTCCAGACTCGTGGTCCCACGGGCACTGGATCAATGATGTACACCGGATCCGCTCCCCTCATTTCAGCTTTTGGCCAGAACGGGTTCGACGAGTTTTGCATCAACTTTGCAGACGAGTTAGTCCAGTCCTACGTCTTGCGCAACACATTCGAAGACGTGGTTGGTTATAATGGTCATATCATTGGCGATGGGATCTCGCTTCCAACCATTGCCATCGTGGATAACTCGGCCTGCGTCGAGCTCATCCGTGGTACTCAACTGAATGAGCGCGCGTCTCGAAAGCCTGCCGGTGTTCTCGGCTTCTTAAGCAAGGCTTGCTCGTCTTACAAATCTGGAAAAGCGAGCGTCAAGAAGGCTGAGGAGCTTCATCAGGAACTCGTGTCCAAATATGGTGTTCATTCTTCTTTCGTTGCAAGCCCTAGTCAAGGAGGCGAGAACGACAGGAACCTGTTCGGTGTCAACCATTATGCAGGGAGCTGCTCGTATGATATTTCGTCCTTCATTGAGAAGGATTCTGATATCCTCGATTCGGCGTTTGTGTCGTTGCTCCGCCACTCCTCGGAGACTTTTGTGGCAAAGTTAGTCTCTGGACCATCAATTGCTGCCGAGAAGCATCCCAAAGACGAATCTGCCATTGTCCAAGCCCAAGTGTCGTCACGTCCGCTTCGTCAGCCAACGCCCATCGCATCTCCCGATGGCTCTGCACTACTTGCAAGCGAAGAGCACCCACCCCTGGATTCTGCCAAGATATACACTGTCTCTACCCAACTCAATTACACCCTCTCTGAGATTTTTGCCTCCCTCGACCGTACGCAACTTTGGACCATCTCGTGTATCCGTCCCAACGACTCGAATTCACCCAACTCTTTCGACAAGCGTCGCGTCAAGGCTCAGATAATGTCCCTCCGCATCCCGGAAATCGTCGCGCGCCGAAGCTCAGAGTTCGTTACTGACATGGAGCTGAGTGCGTTCTGTGAGCGCTACGTCCGGACGATGCGTGGTTCAGATACGGAGCGCGTCCGGCAGTGCGCAGCTTCCAATGGATGGAAGGATGGCTCTGACTACGTTGTCGGTCACCGTTCGATCTGGCTATCCTATAACGCGTGGAAAACGGTCGAGGACACCGTTCGCGCGGCTGAGAAGGAGCAGCAGCGGCTGGCCGCCAACGCTTTTGACGACGATGAAAGTGCAATCGCGGATGACACGACCGAGTATACGCACACTGATACACATGGTCAAGAGCTTCTCGATAACGAGAGTCGTGATAATCTGCTCATCGCCCGTGTGGCTAGCCACGGTTCAAGGTACCAGGAGCCAAATCAGATGCCTTATGGTGTCAGCGGTTTGCCCTCGCCAAACGCGCCTGCGCCTGCATACACTGATCCTGAAGATGGCTGGGGATCGGAATGGGATAAGAAGGGAGCTGGCCCTGGTGGCTCGGTTTCTCACCCGTCCAAGGAGGGCAATGTGGCACCCGCACCTGCCGCTGTGGAGGAAATACCAACGAGTCGTACGCGAAAGTGGTGGCTCTTTTTCGTCTGGTCATTGACTGGTTTAATACCCTCCTTTATGTTGCATTATATCGGACGGATGAAGCGCCCGGATATCCGGCTTGCCTGGCGGGAAAAGGTGACTATATGCTTCTTGATCCTCCTCTTGAACGCGACCGTCATATTCTACATCGTCGAGTTCGGTCGGCTTCTCTGTCCCAGCTATGACAAAGTCTGGAACTCGAACGAGGTCTCTGATCATACGGGAACCACCGATTGGTGGGTATCGGTGCAGGGAGTGGTATATGACTTGTCCAACTTTATCCACGGCGACCACAGCGACATTTCCAACGAGCCGTCCAACTCTGTTGCGGACCTAGACGTTCTTGCAGGACAGGACCTCACAGGATACTTTCCACCACCCCTTACGCTTGCTTGTCCTGGCCTAGTCTCGTCGTCGTTGGTGCAACTCACGTCAACGAATTTTTCCGCGATCGTTCCGACGGCGATGCACACGTCCGGAACAGCGCAAACGCAACAAGGAACGGCATTGGACAACAACGACTGGTATACGTCGACATTTATTCCTAAGATGAATCAGTTTCGGAAAGGGGCTTTGGTATGGGATGCCGGCGAGATTTATTCCCAGGCAATGGATACGACTGTTCAAAGGTGCCATAAACGTTTTCTTGACGCTTCTAATTGTGCTGACGTGCGCGCAATAGAGTCTGGGCTATATGGGACAACGGCGTGTATGACTTGACAGCCTACGTGAACACGGTTTCGATTCACTCGGGCGGCTCAAATAACTCGTATCAGTTCCTGAGCACGGCCATCACCAACCTGTTCGAGCAACAAGCTGGACAAGACATTTCACAGCCCCTTAATGCAGCCATAGCTAGCCTGGATTCGCAAACGGCGTCGCAAAATATCAATTGCATCAAGAATCTGTTTTACATCGGCGAGGTCGATTTCCGCAAGTCCCCCCGTTGCACGGTTCAGAGTTATCTCTTGCTCGTCTTCACCGGTATTCTATGCGCGTCCATCGCACTCAAGTGTAAGTTATGGTTATGGGCATGTCTAATTCGATCAGGTGCTCACACTTCACACCAGTCCTTTCTGCGCTTCAGCTCACAGGCAAGGGCACTCCCGAGATGTTAGACAAATTCGTACTGTGCCAGATTCCTTGCTATACGGAAGGCGAAGACTCCCTCCGACGAACGATTGATTCGCTCGCGGCGCTGCACTATGACGACAAGCGTAAGTTGCTCTTCGTCATCTGTGATGGCAACATCATCGGAAGTGGTAACGACCGTACGACGCCGAGGATTGTGTTGGACATTCTGGGTGTGGATCCCATGATCGACCCCGAACCGTTGATGTTCCGGTCGATTGGCGAAGGTTCAAGACAGATTAATTACGGCAAAGTATACTCGGGGCTGTACGAGTTTGAAGGGCACGTCGTCCCGTGAGTAAAGAGTTTTTTTTCTTCTTTCTGTGCGCCGGGAGCGCTGACGCTGGGGGTAGGTACATGGTCGTCGTCAAGGTCGGCAAGCCCACGGAGCGGTCCAAGCCTGGAAACCGTGGCAAACGAGACAGTCAGATTCTGGTCATGCACTATCTCAACCGCGTTCACTTTGACGCGCCCATGTCCCCGCTCGAGCTCGAGATTTATCATCAGATGCGCAACGTCATTGGGATTGACCCGGCGTTTTACGAGTATATTTTTACGGTCGATGCGGATACGGTTCGTGTTGTTTTTTTCGTGTTGTACTAACAGGGGAGACTGAACGATTTTGCAGACGGTCAATTCCGATTCTCTCAACCGTTTGGTCGCTGCAGCTGCGGACGACTCGGGTATCATTGGCATCTGTGGTGAAACAAAGCTGACGAACGAAGAAGGATCGTGGTGGACGATGATCCAGGTCTATGAGTATTATATTTCCCACCACCTTTCCAAGGCTTTCGAGTCGCTTTTCGGTTCCGTCTCGTGTCTGCCCGGATGTTTCTCGCTCTATCGCATTCGCACTGCCGACAAGGGACGTCCGATCCTCATCTCCAACCGGATCATTGACGAATACGCCGAATGCAACGTCGACACGCTCCACAAGAAGAACCTCTTTTCGCTCGGCGAAGATCGTTTCCTGACCACGCTCCTCCTCAAACATTTCCCGACCTTCAAGACCAAGTTCATCCCTCATGCAGTGGCGCACACGATGGCACCCGAGTCCTGGCGAGTCTTGTTTTCGCAGCGGCGTCGGTGGATCAACTCGACGGTGCACAATTTGCTCGAGTTGGTTATTTTGCCCGAGTTGTGTGGTTTTTGCTGCTTTTCGATGCGGTTCTTTGTGTTTATCGATTTGTTGGGGACGATCGTGCGTTGCTCTTTTTACGCTCTGGATATGCATGTACTCAACTCTTTGTGTAGATTCTTCCGGCAACCGTTGTTTATGTGAGTACCGTCGATGCAGGACGAGTTGTGGTACTGACGTGTTTCCGTAGCTCGTGTATTTGGTCGTCGCCGTCGCCACTGGAAATTCTTCGCTGCCGTTGATTTCGATCATCATGTTGGGGGTAACATACGGGTTGCAGGTGCGTCGTGACTTATGGGACGTTTGCGGCGAGGCTGAATGTAGCGCGGTAGGCATTGATCTTCATCATCAAGCGTGAGTTTATGCTCGTCGGATGGATGGTCGTTTATCTGCTTTCGTGCGTCGTTGCTCACGTTTCGGCTGATTCCAATGACTGATGTTTTGGAAAAGGTACCCGGTGTACAGCTTCTTTTTGCCAATCTACTCCTTCTGGTGCATGGACGACTTCTCATGGGGCAACACACGTGTCGTGATCGGCGATGGAGGGAGTAAAAAGGTACTCATGAATGAAGAGGAGCGGTTCGACGAGTCGATGATTCCGCTCAAGAAGTTTAGCGGTGAGTCGTTTATCGTATATGTTAAGTGACTGTCTGATCACTCGCCCTCGTGCACGCACAGAATATGAAACGGAGACGTGGGAAGGTGCATCGCGCCACTCAGACGAGTCCAAGATTAGCAAGCCGCGTTCTCTGCCACGGTTCACGCCCTCTCGACAGAGTTCGCCGCGCCCTTCGATGGCGGGCGGCGATTATTACCGGGATACGAATGCGGTCAACGGCTCGGTGGTGAACTTCCGAGGGACACCATCGCATCATAGTCATGCGGGTTCGCGACAGGGCTCCATGTACGAAGGGCGCCAGCCGGCCATGACCCAGTTTGGATTGCCGGCGATGCCGTTTATGCCGGTCATGCATAGGACAGGCAGTCCTGCGGGTTCCGAGTACGGCGCGATGACGGGAATGATGGGACCGCTCGGGTACCAACACTCAGGGAGCGCGTTCGGGGTGGCGGATCCGCGCGCAACGATGATGACCATGGGTGGGATGAACATGAACCCGTTCACCGGGAGCGGGTCGCAAGTTGGGTTTGGTATGCATTCGCCCGGGATGAGCGACCCGCGGATATCGACATTTTCGATGGCGACGTCGACGAACGCATTTTCGGGGCCGAGTCTGAACCCGAACCCGACGGACGAGGACATTTTTAACGCGCTGAGGAATTTCTTGAGCACGCAGGATCTGATGACGGTGACGAAAAAGTGAGCGGAACGGTTTTTTTTTTGTTTTTTTTTGTGGGGCTCATGTATGTCTAGAACCGCGCGCGAGGCGATGGTGGCCAAATTCCCCAAGGCGGATTTGTCTCCGCGCAGGGATTTCATGAACGAGGCGATTGATAGGATACTGTCGCAATCGTAGATTGGGTGCCGACGTTTTCTCCCTCTGGTTGCTTTTACAATCTACACCAACGGACCGGCCTCGATAAGTCGTTGCATGCTATTACACCCGATTCGTTCTTGACGCGCATCGTTGTATCGTACCTTTCATTTTTTTCACCTCTTTGGACTATTTTTTCCCGTTTATTCACTTGGACATGATCACGCATCTCGCTCTTTTTTTTTACTTGTTACGTACGTACGAAAAAGAGAGAATAGACATTCGGAGCATTCGTAGAGGGACTGTAAGTACTACTTACATAATCAATTGTTCGTCTTTTCGGAGACGATTTAGACGATTTGGACGATTTCATGTCATTGAATGGACTAGACCACGGTAACTGCGATCAGCGACGAAACTGCGAGCCCAGGAATTCATTCATTCAAAGAGCCATGTAAATAAAAGCTAACCTGCAGCGAGTCCATCCGAAATCCCTCGCCCCTTTCTTGGAAACCACCTTTCAGTGTGCACAAATGCCGCGAAACTTCGAATCAATGCCATCGTGGTGGAGTCCTTCGTCCGAGTTGTGGCTTAGCAGGGCTGCGCACTTCTCGCCAGCCTGAGGTACCCGTATACAAGGAAGTTCAAGAATGTCTTTTTTTTCGAACTGCGCTTTGCCAACATTTGCCCTCTGAAAAGGTAACCGGAGTTGAGCTTCTTGTCAGTTTCACCTAAATTTGGTCAGTCCGGGCTCTGGTGGACATGGCATGCAAGTAGCAAGCGAACAAACTTCGAGTTGTGAGACGAAGGCAAGGCCTGCCTAAGGAGTCGGTGGTGAAGCGCTCACGGTGTCGCTCATAGTGCCAGTGTGTTTCAACTTTACTAGATCTTAGCCTCTGATCCTGTTCCATCCATATTTCTGCATCGGGATAGATGTGATCTTGGCGGACGAGAAAAAAAAAGGCGTCGTGCCCGCAGAAGTTACTTGAACAGTTGGACTGGTCATTTGCTCCCGGTAGAAACAGCATGAAGTGTCACAAATACCACCTGCAGTTATGTAATGAAGGTCAATTGTTCAATAAATGAGATAGATTTCGTTTGGTACATCAATGGTCCGTGCGCTCCTGCTTCCACCATTGGAATAAAAATCGCTAATAGAGGGGGGGGGGGGTCTTTACTGGGGAACGTCTAGTCGGTAGTACGTTTACCGAGGTTCACGAGCGATGACGGCCTCGAATTTGACGACGATCGCTGACCCTACTACGAACTGCTTGGTTTCACGGTCAGATTACCCGTGACCACTGCTTGAAGTCACTTCCTTACAGTCAAGTTACTTCGTCGTCGTGACCCTCGACATGCTCTACACCGGGGGCGCGTTCTGGGCGTTCTTAGCTCGGTACGTCATGCGTGGCTCGGGGGGCAGCGTGCTTGCATATAAACTCTCCCCCTCCCGATCCCATTAGCAGAGCGATTCATGTTGATTAATGAACTTCCGCGTTCGTTGCAGGAGACAGGTATGGTGGAATCGAGTCGATAGGTACTATACGCAGCGGTTTTTTTCGTGCCAATTATGACTCATCGTGAAATCGCACCATATTGGGGCGGTCGTGCGGAGGAGTCGAATTACTTACGTAAAGGTCGATGCGTCCTTGTCCGAACCACTGCTCTTGACAAATTTCCTATATAGGTAAGAGAGCCAATTCGGAGAGGAGCCGTGCTCAGTGCACTCTGTCGAGATACTAGCTTGGCTTGAAGAGCCATGACACAATTTACCAACGGTCGACCTGGGCGTCAACTTGGTTCAAACCAAAAGGTTCGTTGTCAGTAACGTATTCCGCATTATAAATGGTCCCCTCCGCTACAGCCTACACTACCCTGACCAAAAAGCTCGTACTACTATTCTAATTACGAAGGCAACGAAGACGGCCGTCCTCTCATTCCAGAAAACGCCTTTTCGCTACTCAACGGTGCCAATCCCAACTTGGGATTACCCCTAGGTTCGACGCCGTCCCTCGACGCCGACGAAAGCGTCGTCGCAGCCGTCTGGAAAGAAGACAGATCGGGTTTGCTGTCAAACACACCTTCCGCGGTGCAAGTCAGCGGACACACACGTCGACTACATCGACAGAGACGTACCCAACTTGCGCAACCACCGCTGTCGCACTTGGTGGTACCCCCTCGACGGCAACGCCTTTTGCACCAAGTCCCATTTCTGCCCGTACTTGGCGACCGCCTGGGTGCGTCAACGTCAACAGTTGCGTACGACGAAAAGGGACTGAGAAGCGGCGTACCTGGGCAAGCAAGTCGTCTTCTTCTTTGCTCCATTTGACGTATGGACTTCGTTGGCGCTTCGTCGGCTGTGCGGGCGTGCTCGTGTCTTGTTCCGCCACCCGAGTAAGCTCCTTGTTCGTCGGTGGCGCGGTAGTCGATGTGGGTCCTGAACCAGAGCTCCCGCCACCGCCCCCTCCCGATGGTGTCGTCTCAATGCGTGGCGAAGGCGAGGGCGCATCGGAGCCCTCGTTCTCTGGCATTAATGACGGCAACTGCTCCAAATCTGGTTGAACCAACTCAGCCAACACCTCTTCACGCGGCATACCCTGGACTCGACCCTGTATTGGAGTTGCATCCGTCGAATCATCCGCATCTAGCGGTGGTGTGTACGGCGATCGATTACATTGCGTATCATTGTTTGTCACGACCTGACCCCTTTCAGAAACGGCTGTAGAATCGAGCGTCTGAGAGGAGTTCTGTGTATTTGTATTACCTTTACCTCCGCCAGGATCGACTTCAGCCTCGGATGAATGCTCGTCGACTCGCCCATGTGTATCACCAGTCGAATTATCCCCCAAGTCCGATCGAGGTGTCCTGGAACGAGACGTTCGTCCAACTGGCGAATGTGAATCCGCTTTGTCGCCTTTTCTCCTTGATCTTGTTCGTCGTGATTTGAGGGTCGAACTAGAAGACCCTGGCACCTGCGTATCCACTTTGCCTTTCCCCTTTCCTTTCGCCGGTGTCACAACTTCAGCCTGAAGCCGTGGAATGAACTGTTCTTGAGTGCTAAAGGCCGCGGCTTGATCGGCCAGCACGTCCAAAGCTGACCTAACCCTTCCAACACCAGAAAAAGTCGCCTCACTTGTTTCCACAGACAATGCAGGCATGTCATCTATGGATCGGCTCGTGAGTCCCTTTAACGCCGACAGCTCGCTGTCGCCCGCCACAACTTTTCGACGCTTCGGGACAGGGCTTCCAAGCATGTCCCCTGATCGTGTATGGCGGCTCCCCGTCTTTAGAGAGCTACCAACTATATCCACCTCTTCGTCTTCGTCGACGTCGCCATCGATGTCTTCTCGCATCATCGAACGAGCGGCACTTAATAGTGAATCGAGGGGGGTTGGTGGGTTATTCGTTCTCGCATCCTGCTTTGGTTTGCGAGCAGACGACGCAACTGATGGAGCTGTCGTCGATGAGCTGGGAGTTTGTAGAATGTGGTGGCGGTGTGTAGGGATAAACACAGGGATTGATTGCAATCCTTGCCCTGGTCGCATCTGGCCATTCAAGTAAATGTATCCTGCCTCGGCTGGGTACTCCATCTGGGACGTGTTACGTTTAGGTGTCTTGGGCGTGCTTGCAACTACCGTCGTCGCCGTCTCTTCCCACCTACGCTCTCGCTCTCGTTCGTCCAAATGCTGCACCATTCCGGATAATATCCCGGCGCGGTGCTTGCCAATTTTACGGGCAGCTAAAAGTAGATGTTCCACTCTGGCGTCAGCACTGGCACTCTGCGAAATAGATTTTTGCGATGGTCGGCGCCTATGTTGATTCGTAGACGGATGAGTATTAGTGAGTGCTTCCGGTTTGCGAGATTTGGGTTTCGGAGTAGCTTGAGAGTGTAAGTTGTCGAAAGGGTCTATTGGGATTTCGTCTTCGCTGGGACCGTGTCCCTCGTCCTCTGTAGCGGGTGGATCTTTCTCCTTCTTTCTCCTTCGAGAATGTGAAGCCTTTGGGTTCGGCGTAGGAGGGAACGTCGATGAACGTGAAATAAGCGGCTGCATGAGCAGTAGCGGTCTTAGTCGCGTCAGTTCGGATTCGAGAATTTGCAGCCGAGATTGTGTTTCGTTAAGCTGTAGATCACGGATGAAGATAATGGCGTGCCAGTAAGGGGAGAGGAGTTACCCGTTGGCGAAGACTCTTATTATCCGTTTCTGCTGCATGAAGGCGTTCTAGGTCCTGTAAGGAAAGTCAGAGGAAGCCTGGAAGAAGAAGCACAATGACGATGTCGCCACGTCGACATCTGCAGACTGAAATCGACACTAAGGAGCTTGGACTAACCTCGTCTCGCTCGGAATTGATCCAGGTCTTTGCTTGCTGCGCAAGCAGCGCTTCGGCCATCCTAGCCCAACCATCCTTTTCAGAGTTCCACCGGAGATGTTGCTCCTCGGATTGGCGTAGCAACAGGTCCCTGTTTTGTATCAAGGC
This sequence comes from Austroboletus novae-zelandiae, assembly GCA_038090275.1. Taxonomy (NCBI): domain Eukaryota; kingdom Fungi; phylum Basidiomycota; class Agaricomycetes; order Boletales; family Boletaceae; genus Austroboletus; species Austroboletus novae-zelandiae. The sequence continues at coordinate 22,232 of JBBPML010000073.1, read as the reverse complement.
AGATATCGTGTCCGCCTGTCTGAGGAGCTGATCCGAATCTGGTTTAATCAACGCAGTGAGCCTTAGCACCTGAGGAAAGGTCTAGGTCATATATGGCATGGGAAGATAGCAGGAGTTATGCGGACCATTTCCGCGAGCTCCTTTTCTCGTGGGGTGAGCTGGGCATGTGCGTCGTCGACCTGTCGCATCTTGATGACCTTTTTGCGCATGCAGACGATATCGGATTCGGAGAGGGGTTCGGGGGAGGCGGCGGTGGGGAGAGAAATCGATTCGGAGTCTTCTAGGAGCGTTTGTGGCGTCGGTGACGGCGACATGATGTGTACGAGATCGTCGAGGGAGAGCTGAGGATAGTCCTCGCTCATTTCTGCCGATGCAATAACGGAGAAAAGCCAAACAGCCCATCGCCAAATAACGCCACGCGTGGGTGGTCACGTGACAGTAGGCAAGTCATGTGACCACTTCCACTAGGCTACTTCACTTTGCCGACTTGAAGCGTAGCAGATGTGATCCAGATGTCGACATCGCCGGCTTTGTTGCGCCAGCTCGTTCTCTCGCTCTTGGCTCTTCCCCCGCTCTTCATTTCTGTCTACTTTCTCGCAGGCTTTCCCTACTACCCGCCCACTCCCCCGCGGATCCATTCGTCCCTCGCCGCCCTCCCCCCGTCCTGCCCTTCCTGGTCCGTCTATCCAGACGATTACTACCAGGGCGGCTCCTACGTCACCCTTCCCCACGGCCGCGTGAGTCTCCGATTTGCATCTTCTGCCAGCGTCATGACACTCTGCAGACCCGGTACTGGCTTATTGGTCCCAAGGGTGGCCCACGTGTTCGTCTGTCCCACATTCCCCTCCAATGTTCTCACCCTTGACCAACAGGTCGTCCTCATCCATGGTCTCTCCATCCCAGCCATCGTCTGGAAGGACGTGGCGCCTGTCCTCGCCTCTCGCGGCTATCGTGTCCTCCTTTATGGTAGTGCCACTCGAGCCCCCGACGTGTTTTGGTTGACGGTTTTCTCAGATCTTTACGGTCGCGGTTACTCGGATGCCCCAGATATAACCTACGATGTCTCTCTTCACACGACACAGCTCGCTCTCCTCATGCAACACATCGGATGGGACCGTACTCACGTCGTGGGTCTTTCCATGGCACGTATCCTGTCAGTCATCTGGAATTACGACTGACTGTCGTTATTCCTCAGGGTGGTGGTATCGCTGCCGCCTTTGCGGTCCAATTTCCTCACTTGGTTAATGGAAGGCTCGCCTTCATTGCATCCGCCGGCATGATCGAGGCACGCCATCCCCCTTTCTTCAGTCGTCGGCCCACTTACGTACCCTGTAGTCGGATGACATTTCGCGCACTGCAAAATTCATGTCATCACCAGTTGGACAGACTGTATCATCTCTTTCTCCATTTCAGGTATGAGTGATGTGCTTGCACCTCTCCATGGTCGTTGATCAACACCAGCATTATCTGCGCCTCCTGACTAATAATTCCAACCCTTCCGATATTCAGACGATCAATCCCATTCAAGAGGTCAGCGCACCTTTTCGGTGCAGTTTCCATACTTTGCTCAACCCCACCAGATTGTTCGACTGCAGTCGGCACATCTTCCGCATTACAATGCCGCCGTCGCATCCTCTCTCCGGCACGGCCCTATTCGAGGCCTCGATTACGCTTTTTGTGCCCTTTCCAATTCTTCCAATGATATTCTCCTCATCCACGTACGCCTCTTTCTCTCACCACTCCGGCTCTGACACACACCTCTTCAGGGAACGGCGGACAAAACTGTTCCTTACAAATATGCTTCCAAGATCCAAGACCTCATCCCTCATGCAAAGTTGGTCACGATCACAGACGGAGGCCATGATATCACCGTCACCCATTCAGAAGAAGTGAACACGGAGCTTCTTCAATTTCTCTCTGCCAACAACCACGAATGATGAATTGACCTTCTAGAGAATATGTGCGCTACGATCCAATACATACCACATGCTATCCTCTTGTTTGGATATCTCGGTAACCCCCCATTTCACAATGATTTCCAAGTAAACTTTGCAGCATTCCTGTATCGCATGTTACACTGTATCCTGTCGCTGTCGCTTTCCGTTTTTTTTTTCTTGGGTAAAATAGAGAGAAGTAATGTTGTAGTTTATTTGACATGTCCACGTGGCACTTCTTTTCTTGGTTGGACGACATGACACTAATCTGCCGCATTCTGAAAACGTTCAGACTTGGACCAAGAAGTTGTCAGGTGCTTGAAGATGCACAAGTGCTTGTTCATCACAGAGGTTCAGCACACCATCTTTTTGGATGTCTACCTGAAAGACAATGGACGGTGCACCGTAGCAGGACTTGCTCGTACATGTACCGCCTTCAGCGATGTCGCTCTCAACATCTTGTGGTCCGATTTGGATTCATTCGTGCATCTTTTTTACTGTCTTCCTCGGGACTTGTGGAAGATAAATAAGAAGGATGAGATACTGGTGCGTCCTCTTCGTTCTCCTCCCAATTGCTATGCTATACATACCGATGACAACGAGTAGACATTCCAACGACCGATGAGGCGAAGTGACTGGGAGATATTCTCCAGATATTCTTCTCGAGTGCGAACCATCAAATACTTTTTACCTGGAGACATCTCTCTGCACATGCAGGCATGCTCAGCTCTGGACAAAGGTGTTATCTCTGCGCTATCAAAAACCCCGACTCCGGGGCCACTCGTCCCACATCTACAAAAATTCTCCTGGGCTGATCTAGAGAAAAAGTATGCACCGATTGTGCAGTTGCTCTTGACACCCTCCCTGGTCTCACTCACACTTTTCGAACCCTATTCAATATCCATTCTTACATCCGTCAGTCGTACATGTCTGTCGTTGAAGCATCTCTCCATTTCCTGGACTTCACACTCTGACAAAGAGGACGAGGCCAACAGCAAGGTTTTATCCGAGTCACTTGTGCGCCTCCACTCGCTGGTATCACTCGAATGTCCTGTATACAACAAAGCTACAATAGTAGCTATCTCCCAACTCCCCTCATTGCTTCATCTCGACCTCGAACTCGAACTCAAGTGGCCCTGTGTGGCTCCATCACTGGCGTCCTCTTCCCTGCGCACTCTGAAGTTATCTTTGGACACGATCGCATGCTTGACAGCCTTCGTCGAAGCCATGCATTTCAGGCTGGAAAGCCTATCGATTGAGTTGTACGAACAGCCTTCCTCCGAAGATGAACTCCGCCAGTTTTACCTCGCACTATCTACCGCCTGCAACTTGCAAGAGCCATTGCGTATTTCGCTATGCTGCAGTTCAGAGCTCGGGTCCTTTCAAGTTTCACTGGCCGCCTTCCAGCCCCTCCTCCCTGCAAATATCCACTCGTTCGACTTTGACATGCCATGTAAACTCGTGCTCGATGATCACGACATCACGGCCTTGGCAAATCACTGGCCAAATCTGACGAGTCTCAAACTCCAAGGTGACGGAAATCAACCGTCGCGCACAACACACAGGGGACTTGTCTCCTTGCTTTCGCACTGCACCGAGCTCGTCAAGCTTACGATCGCGGTCAAATTTTCCAGCATCGACGTCGTCTCCCATGGCGATATTCTGGGCATACGTCGAAGCAACGGAGTCGTGCACCACAAATGTACCCAGATCGACTTTCAAACGACCGAGATTCAGCATCCGTCCAGGATCGCGGCATTTCTGAGCGACCTATGTCCAGAGTTGAATAACGTCCGTTCGTCCTGGGGTGCCGACGGTATCGATTCTGATATCTACGACGACGAAGAGGTGACGACGTTCCATGAAAGGTGGACAGAAGTCAATTGTTTGTTGCCCGTGTTTGTTATGGCGAGGAGGAAATCTGTTGGCTGGGTCGCTGAGAAGGGAAAGGAGGGCATGTGCTTGACGTGAGCGTCTTTGAGCTGGGCCGCTGGGGACACCGGATGCCAGAGAGTACAAAAGAAGATGATTAAAAAAGATGTACATATATACAGTAACAGAGCTGGAAACGAACCTATGTATTGGACGAGATTTAGTGAGCTGGTGCCTACGTCGGTGACATTGTGGGCATTTTTCAAGAGCAGGTGTGGGAGCCCACCGTGAGGTGGGAACACTACGTGATGAACGTATGGATTGAGAGCAGAAGCTATCCGATACGAGATACGGTTCCATATATATACGCCCTAGCAGAGGCGTGACCGGCGTGATGATAACGATTGGGGATTGGGGATACAGTGTGCCAATCTGTAAGCATTCCAATGCTTACAAAGTGACGCTGATCGCTTTCAGTCTGACGTTCACGGTGTGATCAACTCTACGTACAGCACATTCGCAAAATTTCTTTCCGATGAACGAACGAGCGTATCGTTCGAATTTACTTTCATGTGAGGTCCCAACGACGAAGCCTGAGGGTCACACCATTGCGATTCCTAGCACGACAGAGGGCCAAAAATTGAATTCACCATTTGCGTCGACGTCAAGTACCACAGCATACATACACGAACAAAAATAATAAACCTCTGGCTGTTAGAGAAAAGGTTCGTTAAACGAATTGACACCCATCGTGAGTCAGGTGGGGTATGACAAGGTGTCTCAAGCATACAGTTTTCCATCAAGGCAAGGCAACCCACTTGGAGAGAAGGACGGGAAAGTTGATTGTTCCGACGCCCGTGACAGGGTCCCAACCCTTGCTCGTATTGAAGCCAAGGGTCCCACAGCCGGGGTTCGTGCCGTTGGTGATGTCATGAAACGCATCCGAAAAGCAGGGGTCATAAATCTGCGCGCCGGCGGTCAACGAAGCTGCACGCGTGCGTGATCGACGAACGGGGGGAAAAAAAGGGCTCACGACAGGGTTGATGAAACCGATGCGAGACTTGTTTTGGGCGATGCGCGCGTCGTTCACCATCGCGAGCATCGCTCCTACGACCGGGGTGGAAACAGAAGTGCCAAACCCGCGTACCAAGTTACCATCAACCTAACCACACGGGGGTTAACTATCGAGTTACATACGAGATGACTTCACTTACCGCCGCTACATAATTGACACCGTTTGCAGAGAGATCAGGATATGCGCGAGACTAGATCGAATACATGATGAGCGAATCGAACGGATAGATGGCAAACATAGCCCTTACTTGTCCGGTCGAGTTCCAAATACTGCTATTGTATGCGACGGGGGTGTCCTTTAGGTATGACGCGACAGCATCCTTCTGGTATTCGGGGATCGCAAAGTAGTTGCTGAATCCACCACTAGAATTGGTGACAGTTTCGCACGCAGACTCGGGCTCGTACACAGTCTTGCCGGGGCTAACTTGCGTCGCGCCAACAGAAGTGACAAACGGACAAGTGGAAGGGAAAGTTGGGCTAAAAATACTGCCACCAGCAGTTTGAGAACCTTTGTAGAACGTTTTAGCAAACCGTCATCACACTATGTTGAAAGAGAGAGCACCGTTCGGGTTCATACAACTGCCCTCGTAGCCAGCGACGCCATGGTCACCGGATGCGAATAAAAAGGTAATGCCCATGAGACCAAGTTTGCCATATTCTGCACATTGGCGCGTGGCATAGGCAACCGTCAAATCGGCCTCTTCGTAGCTATAGGATACAGAGATTATGCTAGTGGGTGCGACGGTACCACAAGCTTTGGGGCCTTCAGCGGGATGTCAGCTCGACGAAACACGACCGAAGTTATTCTGACCATCATATCCACCAGGCTGGGTATCGGGGTAGGTACTATCCCCGTTGTCATCGCCACCCTCGAACGTGCAGTAGGAACCATCAAGCGCATCAAGAAAGTTGTTGAGAGATGCACCTGTGAAACCCGTTTGAAGTCAGACGACGAGACAACGCACAGTTCATAGTACCTTCGACCAGGTCGCCAACTTGGTACATGGTAACGTTTTGTTTCTCGGTTACAAGATTCATAGCATACTGGAGGTCGAAGTTGGGCTCTCCGTTAATGCCAAATGATTGGTTCTTGTTCAGTACACCTGTGTACCGTGAACGCTTCAGGACGTCGGCCAACCAGTGAATAATACAAGCCACATACCTCCATCAATAGAGACCATATTAGGGCTGACACCGTAAAGATCGGGTCCAAAGTGTTGAGCAAACAGGTTAAGATCGTCTTGGCGGTAGGCTACTGGGGCACGCTCGACTGCACGTAATGTCAGACAGTGTTCGTTCGACGACATCATCGGACTCACAAACGCCATATGTATTCTGTTCGGGAACCTTTGGGGTATATTCAAAATCGTATAGCGCACGGAGACATTCGGGAATTATGTAGGTATCGCAGGTCTCGAGCCCTTTGATGTTAGCACTATTAATTGGGTTCACTGCCCTCGACATCTTCATGTTGGTAGTACCCGCACCGGGCATACCGATATTTTTAAGTGGTTGACCTCCTGAGCGCTTTGATAACTTTGTATCAAAGTGCAATGTCGGGGTGATAAAGTCGACATGACGCTGAAGATGCTCAGGTAGATGATATTTTTCACATGCTAAAATAGGCCCGAAACGAGATAAGGAATCGGTGGTCCACACCGATCAGACCGCTCACCGATGTGTTCAGCACCCGACTCGTGTTGGTACACATTGTACTGTGTCTGCAAGAGGTTTTCTGCTTCTGCGACGGTCGCCTTCAGTTGGATCCAACCTTTGGAAAGTCGGATGCGATATGGTTCGACGTTGTTCTCGTGTAGCCAGGTCCTAACAGCATCTACAGACTCGCGACTTGGGGCGAACGTCGTGGAGATTTTACCGGCCGACCAATGCTTGCCATAGTTGGGAGAGTTAGGATGAGACACATCGTGGAGGTATTCTTCAAGGTACTTGATATTGGACTGTGCGAGCGCAATACGGAGGTGGATTGCAGCAGATTGATCGTGTCTACGGGTGAGGTCCCACCCCGGGGGGACGTTTTTACGCCGCTCGTGTACTGTCCACCGAGTTCCCAGATCTGCGGCGGCAAAGAAACTCAGAGAAAGGAAAAAGAAAAGACGGAAAAAGGAAGACATACCCTTTTGTTGCCCCCGCAAGTCGTTTATGAAGTTATCCTCTGCTGGACATGACTCGCTGACATGTCTGAATTACGCGATGTCGGTATTTACATGTGACTGGGTTTGAGCTCGCCTGTCAGACCACATTTCGCGTTCTCGTTGGTTACCTTGTTTACAAGGTCACTACTTAAGAGCGACGAGGTGCAGAACCACCGCTACACAGCCACAAGTGTGGGTAATCACGAGATTGTAAATAGCAAGTTTGGCACCGCCACCCGGACACTGTCAGTTTTCAGTACGCCCAAATGACGTCGACCAAAGCACAAGGCACGTTTGGCTACCTGCAGTCCTACGCTCGCTCCCAGTTCAGTCTCTTTGCCATTCCGCTCGGACGATGCCATCTGACCTCCTCCGGCTTCACCAAGAACGCCCGTGCTCGCGCTCACCTCGCTGTGTGAGTCCCTCTGCAGCCTGTGACTTGTCTCTGCCGCTCTGCTCATATCGTGTGGCAGTCGCGCTTTCGTCGTTCGTACCACCGGCTGCTCTCCCCGCTCATGTTTACTGCCCACCCTACCTCCACCGGGTCGGTTTCTCGCTCGCGTTTGGCGCTGCGACGTGGGCGTTTGCAGCAGGAGACGCACGGAACGGGGCTGGTATCGCGACCGGTACGTCTGTCCTCGCTGTTCGAGACCCAATGGTCACTGATGACGCGACCAGCCTGGTCGCTCATTTACCTCACCCTTCACGCGCGCAAATCGCTCCGTGCACCGAGGCATGCTCTCCCGCTTGCCTTGAGCGCGGGGACGACCGCGTGCACTGCACTGTACGGCACAGAGTATTTCGTGTATCAGAATTGAGGTCTAGATTGTATCTAGTCCGATATCAGAATAGGGCATCCTGCCGATCGATTCGTTCGATGCTGTTCCAGCTTCCACGGGTAAGGAAGTTGTCGCCTTCCCTGACGTTGTACCCTGCGCCTATATCAACGCTGCCTTGAAGGTGTTCGAATCGTGCCAAGATTGGTCATGTTTTCATTTTCATGGGGTGTGGGTTCACTGTAAATGCTGACCGCAGAATATCTACAACTTCAACAAGATGTAATACACCCGCCAAGAAGAAAAAAAAAGGCGTTGTTTTAAGCACCCGTTCCAGCAGAACGCCACCACCTGACGACGCCGTCTTGCCCACCACTCACGAACATGCCTGCCGAGCCAGTCGGTGAGGGCTGTGGGCGCCATGCGACACTCCACACTTCACCCGACTCCTGGAGGGTCGACACGGCTGCGTGTGCAGCGATGTCCCATACCTTGATACTTTTGTCTGCAGAACTGTAGGAACGCGTAAGTGATTGCATTGCAACACATGTGGTGCATACCCAGAGATGGCGAGACGGGCATCGGGAGAAATATCTGCACTTAGGACCCAAGACGAGTGACCAGTGAACGTCGCGACTGCTCCAGAACCAGGTTTTCCAGAAGCTGTGGAGCGGACGTCGTGCAAGATGAGGCGTTTGTCATCTGACGCGGTGAGTAGCAACTACAAGACACCTCAGATGAATACGCGTCATGATGAGGAAGGAAACGGACTGACTTGTCCGTCATAGGACCACGCGAGGGAGCGAACGGCCATGGCATGTGAGGAGTAGGTGGTCGCCAGGGAGCCAGATTCGAGATCGAAGATGAACACTTGCCCGGCTTCCGACGAGAGTGCTAATCGTCTGCCGTCAGGGCTCTGTGGTTTCGTTTGGCAATGGTACGATCGCGGTGGCGCATCTACCAAGAAGCATTTGCGTCGTAGCGCGCACAGGTATAGGACGTACGTGTCTGCACGCCATGCCATGTTTGTTTCGGCCACTCGACAATACGGCCTGACGAACGCCAAACGAATCGGGGGAGGCAGAGTAAATGTTGGCGTTTCCGGAGCCGCTGGTGCCGGCATACGTCCCGCCTCTGGGGTTGAGCGAGACCGCCCACGCTAGCGCAGGGGGTTCAGACAAGAGACGTGTTTCGTGTCATGTGCTTACACGGTTCGGCACCTTCTACCGATCGATCGTAACTTTCGTGCCGGCCGACGATGGTGTCGGATGAGAGATCCCACAGACAAGTCGTACCATCAAGGCCGTTGTACAGCACCGAACGGCCGTCGTGGGATGGAGAGAGGGAGACGACGGCGAGATTATGGGGTGGACGGGCAATGGAGACTTGGCCCGAGGTGGAGTCCCACTGTTTGACGGTTCCGTCGGCAGACGCGGAGATGACCGTATCGGCTGCGGTCCAAGCAATGTCCCATATTTCGTCGGAGTGGGCTGTGCAGAGTTGAGTCGTACTCAGCGATCAAGGCGGACAAGGACGCACGTTCTTTGCATTCGAGCGCGTTCACAAAGGCGAGGCTCTGATGGCGGAGTGATTCGTGGGGCAATTTGGCTACGAGGGCGTACGAACCATTGCGATGTCTGGCGTTGATGAGCGTAGAGGCACTACCCTAATCGCAATATCCCGAGCGGAGATTCAAACACATATAACCTTTATTGAACTCTAAATGTTGCCCAACCATCATCAACGAGAGCGGACGAAGACACCAGGCAAAACAAGCAAAGATGTCTGACGCTGGAGATGAAATTCAAGTCGACGCCGCCCCCGCAGAGGTCGAGGTCTCTGCAGAGGCGCCGAAAGGTAAAATGTCCGTCGAGGACGCACTTCAGGTCTGTGGCTACGTTTCCATTCGTCCGTATTGCTCATCCTCTTGCAGCAAGTTCTGAAGAACGCACTCGTGCACGACGGACTTGCGCGTGGTCTGCGCGAGTGTACCAAGGCCCTGGACAAGCGCCAGGCTCACCTCTGCGTGCTCGTCGAGACGTGCAGCGAAGCCGAATACATCAAGCTCATCGAGGCCCTCTGCACAGAGCACAAGATCAACCTGATCAAGGTTGGAGACGGAAAAGTGCTTGGCACCTGGGCCGGCCTGTGCAAGATCGACAAGGAGGGCAACCCACGCAAGGTCGTCGGGTGCTCGTGCGTAGTCGTCAAGGACTACGGTGTCGAGAGCGAGGGGCTGCACGTCCTCTTGGACTACTTCAAGACCCGTTGATAGGTGAGTTCGGCACGCGTTTCTCAGATGCGATGACAATACAGACTCCCTCGACGGAGACTTCGTTTGATGAGGATATCAGTCTATCCGGAATCACTTTTAATATCTGATTCTCCTGTCTTGCATGCAAGAGAGTTGTGCTGACCCTTGCCTTTGGTTCTTGTAGACGGCTGACGCGGTTGTACGACGATGTGTATCCTTATCTACTTAGCTTTAGTGGATGCTGTTTCAGATACGCTGTTGGCAATACTTACTAGTGTGCCTAAAACGTGAAATGTGATTCTGTCACATGAGTTGGGGCAGCGAGCTTATTTGATCCGGTGACGGCACCTGAAAACGCCCCAACCATCATATTTTGCCTTTCGCCACGTCCCCAATGGACAGCGATGGTCCCGTACCCGAGGCGAGGCCTACCAACAATGAGCCAAGGAAACATCTCTCTCGAGCTTCTTCTTACATCCGACTCACCCCACGCCGTGCCGTCGCCTCCTTCGAGAATCTCGTCGCCCTTGCCAACCACCAAGAGCGTCTCAGAGAGGCCCGAAAGATAATCTGGCGCGACCGAGGTGAACCAGCCGTAGAGCTCCCAGACATATGGGAGTGCATCGAGCATGCCGGGCGAGGCGGCCTTCGTGCGCACCATCTCCCACCTGTCTGCTCGTTCTCATCCATTTCCTTCAGGGGCGGGCACCATCGCTTTTGCTATTCGCGCCGGTATCAACATTGTCCTGGCGACGCTCCGGTTTGGTAGGGTACCAAGGTCAACGTTACATCCGTTCTGATGACCTATTCCCCACTGAGACTCTTCTTTTTTGTGCAGGCAAATGCGTTTTTCATTAATCCGCCACGCCATCTTTGGCAGGGATTCATTTAGATTTGCTGCAATGCTCGGTGAGTGGCTCCACGCTGTCTCATCATGCTTTGACTTCACGACTACTTGTCAGGTTCCTTCGTCGCGCTATACAAGTCCATCCTCAATGTTCTTCCGATAGTCCTTCCCATCGTGCCATCGACCCCTCCTTCTCCGTCAGAAGAAATTGGGGAAGACCAGTCCGGTGCCTGTACCCCAGTTGAAGTCCCTCTATCCCAACGGCAAGCTCGGCTGTCTTTTTCAGCACGAGCGCACCAACAATGGGTGCGCAAGAAAACCCGCAGATGGTACGCGGTGGTCGCTGGTGCGGTTGCCGGTGGCGCAGCCATCATGTTTGAAAAACGATCGCGTAGGTCGATCATTGCCCAGCAATTGTTTGTTCGGTGCGTCATCTGTCGGAGCCGCACAGTCATTCGTGTGCTGAGCGTTTTGAAGTGGCCTTCAAGGATCTTTCAACGTTTTCACGTCGGAACGAGGGATTCGTATTCCTCACGGAGATCTGCTTTTGTTCTCCGTATGGTATGCTCACTTTCAGGTCATCAGAATGCGGTTAATAACCCGGTACCAGCTGCGTTCAGATCGTGTATGCGCTCTTTTCTCGACCTGAGACACTTCCAAGGTCATATACCACCTGGTAGGTGATTAACCGATGGCGTTCAGATTTCTTTTTGATCATTTCTTAGGCTCTCCAAGGCTGCCGGTGCGCCCATTACAGCTATCGAAATGGTCCAGGATATAAACCGTACGGGGACATTTGATATCAGCGGCTTCGATAAAATTCTTGCACGAGAGGTGTGTCGTAGTCATATTTTCATAAGCGAAAACAATCACAAACCCGTTTGACAGGATCTCGTACCTGGAAATAGGACAGCCGTTTTGGCGAGAAAGGCGCTCGCAACTGCTAATCCACCGGACTTCGGTCCACCATACCCTCCGTGTGGGGTCATCCATCCATGGGTTGAATCCTGCATGGAAATACCTCTTCCTCGTTTATGGACCGTGTTCCAATGGGGGTTCCCCATTTACGGAGCGTTGCATCTCATACCATTAATGCTGTTTAAACGCAAAGCCTTCCTTTCGAGTCCGTTGCCAATGCTCTGGAAAGCTGCCTGGGGTACAATCAGGAGCTCAGCTTTCTTGGCGACGTTCGTGTCTGTATTTCAATGTGAGCACTCTTGTTATTGTAATCGCATCATGATCGATCGAGGTTGGTTTCAGCTTGGGTCTGCTTCAAGAATTACTTGCATGCGCTGTTATCTACCCAATCGAAAGTCAGGATACCACAGATCATATTGGGGATTTTTGGTTCCAAATACTCATACGCAATCGGAGGCTTCATTGGTGCGTTCTCTCTGCTCATAGAAGAGAAGAGGAGGCGAGGAGAATTGGCGATGTATGTCTTGCCAAAGGGACTGGAGAGCGCGTGGTTAACCGCAAGAGGGAAAGGATGGGTTTTCAGAACGGGGGAGTTTGGAGATATGATCGTGAGTTCTTATCGGCGATCAACGTTTGCGCAAATATTGACAAAGGAACAGCTAACGGCAATTGGAATGGGCATGGTGATGGTAAGTTTTATTTCGGTGAGTTGCGCAGCGCAGCGAAGCTGATGTGATCGTGGTTTTCGTTTTAAGAGTACATATCAGGTAGGAAGCACATCAAAGTAGTGCTTTGCATAGACTGACGTTGGCTCAGAACGAACCACAACATCTTTCGGGCCTCGTCAGGCGCATATTATACCAATTTATAGGACCTAATTAGGGTCCTTTCATGATGCGTTGCATAGGTAAAAGTATCTCAGCAAGTCGAATGGTCACCATTGCGTTTGCGATACATACTTTCATGTTGACGCATCGATCATCGATAATCACCAGAAGTCATAGATGACGCATTCTCTCGCTGCTTCGCGCTCCACGTCTCTGATGATCAGCTTGTTCGAATAAGATACCAGATGCTCACCTGGGCTGTGTATGTTTCATAGCGCGCATTTCACGCCCCCGCCGAGTCTCAGTCAGATGTGCCAGATAGGGCGTGGCCAGATCCTCGGGTAATGTGTGTTCCTGCTTGTCCAAACCCGCACCGTTTACAGTCGACGGCGGCGAACGAAGCAGAGGTCGGGTTTCATCTTTTGCATCCGTTGACGTAAATGACGTATGGGCACAGCTAGTTGACACGAGCAGATCGAGCGACGCTGAAAGAGGATTCGGCGAGCAGTCATAGAGTGGAAGTGGTATGCCTGTGGTTTCGAGTAAATTGATGATACACTGGGACGTGTGGATGTTTAAAGATGCGGCTGACTCAGCGGGTGAGCGTTTATGTATGATTTGGTTTCTGTAACCTGTCCCTCGTATGTATTCATTGTTGGTAGGAAACGATTATCGAGATGTGTATGAAGATATGTACTATGCCGACGGATTGATGGCGATGGGTCAGAGTCCGTGCCAGCGGAAACGTTGAATTCTGGTACGTCGTCGTTCGGGTTCTATGGTAAGTGTCACCTTCGCGACCGTAAGCCTTGAAATCTTCAGACGGTGAGCGTGCCTTCTTATCGTTGCCGGATCTTGTTGATGTCACGGCACTGTGAGTTCGCCGAGGCAACTGACATCAATGGTCGGTAACCGTTGCACCGCACTTCAATAGTATGCATGATTCACCGACCAGTCCTGAGCCTGAGGTGTCGTCTCCTCAATTGTACTCTTAGTCACTTGATGATTTCAGCTTTGCAGTGGCATGTTCTATGATATCAACGGACCCTTTACGCCCGACCTGGCTCCATGATCATGCACCCGTTGTCACCCAATGAGACGATGATTAGAGCACAGCTTCAAATATAGATCCAACTTGCGATGCAGTTCCAGCCCCGATTGGCTGGCCCATCACTAGCACCGTTCAAACTTAATGCGCACATGCGAGCACGCAGTCTTCGATGCTTCGGCGGCAACGCGACCCGCTTGATCAGGTATCTGTCCAACTTTCGCGCAAGCTCCGCCTTATAGCACTGCCGATTGGCATAGGTCCGGCGTCTTCTTGAGTTCATCACGCTTTTTATATACAGCAGGACGGATCGATCGTACGTTTCCCCACTCCCTGCCCACGCGTGGTTTCTCCACCCAAATCCCACCGTCTTCGGCGCTTATCCTACCATGAATCGTTCAAGCTCGTCAATTAACAGTCCAACCCGGCTTTCTGCGTATGTCGTCGGTGCGCGACGCGGGCCACAGCCTCTCGTCTTTCCAGAACAAGTAAAGGGGCACCTACGCCTCTTGAGAATGTTTTATAACCTCAGGGTTATCATTGAAGACTGCAAGGATCGGCGAATACCTGGTTATGCAAAGCAGATGACCAGGGACGCACGTTGGCGCTGGTTCGTCCATCTCGCCGTCGAAAGGTACGGCTCGTTCCCGCTGTTTGGACTATTCGCAGACTCGCTTCATCGCTCGTCGTCGAACGGACAGATTCGAGCGCTGGGTAAAGTCGCTCGAACTTGTTACCCCCGAAAAGTTTATCATGAGACACGTTCCGCCTGTAGACGTTTGGATGGTGTGGCATGCGTACATGCTCAGTCCTTGGTGAGCCCTCGTCGTCTTCGTTCCGTCATGCCGAATTTATACAGATCTCACAGTTGGTATGCGGAGGATTGCGAACGAATCCCGATGTTGCGACAGTTGCGGTCGCTCAACGTATTGGTCGTTGGTTCGGTGAGTGTTTTTCGTCGCTCGAGTTGGCGTGCGGAGTCTGGAGTTTGCGTAGATCGATATCGGCAAGGTGGTGCAGCAGAAGCCGAGCGCTGAGAGGACCGAGGCTTGGTATCGAGAGACGAAAATGCCCTTCAACCCCTTTGAGGCGATGACTGTGTCAGAGAGCGCGTTTAAAGAATTGGAGTGCCCCAGATGTCGAACAAAGGTATTCGTTCGTGAGTGCGCATTCATCCGTCTGGACTTGGGCATCATCGTTCACGTCTCGCCTGACAGCATTCATCAGCGATGGTGGAACTGGGTTTGCCCAGGGAAATTTCTTGATTATGTGTCCACTTCCCGGATGCAGGCTTAAAATCAAGCATGATAACCTCGCAGTTGCAAAATTTGTGCGCGATCTGTCAGAATTAGGTAGAGAACAGGATACCTTTGTCGCGTGAGTCCTGGTTTGGGTATCTACACGAGCGTTGTGGTGACGTCGCGTGACATAGTGGCAGCCTCTTCGTTCCGTCGGGAAAACGGGATTCACGGCACGCCAAGGTCATCAAGAAGCGGTTGATGCAATCGGATCACTTTTCGCGCTCTGGAACGAATTCTCTAAAACTTAACGAGCGAATCGCTAGACTGGATCGGGTCAAGGAGATCAAGGAAAACATCGGGTACTCACTTAACAAGCTCGAGGAGGCCATATCGACTTCCTTGAAAGGATGTTCCACCGCTTCGTAAGTGTGCCCGGTTACTCCCAGACTCAGTCTCGACGCGAACAGTAGTGGTCAGGGTGGCAAGGGTACTGAATGCGTATTCCAACGGTACCCCGTTTTCTATCGATCTCGTCGACGCTGTACGTCAATCTTACTCGGGATTGCCGCTGGCTTTGACTAAATGTCGTGACAGGTCCTTCGTCAATGCCAATTCACTACGCAGATGAACGAGCTGGGTTGGTTAACGTCAGGCGCGTTTCGCGAGGCAAACAAGCACGAGATTCTGGAGCACTCGATAATGCGATATCATGCGTACGTTGTCATGTCTTGGCAGTGTGTCTCATGCTTTCATTGAATCTCTTTGCACAGGTTTCTAGACTTGATGTCTACGTGCCCCAAGACCATGCTTGTACCTACGTTGGACATTGACTTGGTGTGGCACACGCACCAGCTCATGGCAGATCGATACCACATCGATTGTGAAATATACGTCGGTCGCCATGTCGATCAGTAAGCACCTTCTCTTCACGGATTTCGCAACCAACGTTGTCATCTGTCTAGCGAACTAAGCGTTACGGAAAGTCGCCTTTCTTCTGCATTCAATGTTACATGTCGTGCATGGCTGGTAAGTAAAACGATTCTAAACTTGTCCCTCGAGTTGTAACTAAGCATCAGGTTTGATGCAAGGATCGCTTTCAAGTCCAATACATGCAATGTGGATGTCCTGTCACGGACGACTCGCCATCTACGAACAAGTTGGCGCAACTCGTCCGAAACTGTTTTTCTTCCCGTTCGCAACTCCAGGCTGCCGTCCTGCACGCGGAACACCTTCCGGCGACGCACCCCAGCACCCACAACGCTTTGCTCACTTTCCAGACGATAGGTTCTGGTACGTTTGGAAAGATGCACCACGTCAACGGCGGTAGCAACCGCAAGGGAGACCAACCACGGTCGTCTATGGCGAATCTTGGTCAAACGTCGAAAAGGGTGAAACACTCGACGCAGTTTTATTCTGAATTGGCGGTGCCTGTGTACCTCCAGCCGAACCAGCCATCTGGCGTGCGGCGACGATCGGAGATGCGGCCCTATCCAATCTAATGTTAGGACGTGTGATTTATTATCTTCCTACCTGGGAAAACAGCCTTTGATCTTGTAGGATTCAGTAGTTGACGGGCTGGGGAAATATAACATGAGTTTGGTGCTCGGTCAGTACTCGCTGGTATGTACGGTGTATATCGTTTGCTAGGGTGTGACGAGGAGTCGCCATACTCTTGTGTTGAAAAGGACAAAAATGGCAACCTCTTACCCAACTGGGTAACACATAAATCACTTGAGGTTTTAGAATATTGACCCACCATGGGTCCCTGAGACCGGGATTAGCGTATAGGACCCGGGCTGAGCCCCACACCCCTCGCTATAGCGAGGTGTGCGTAAATACATTTCCCCTCGGACCAGCCAGTTCTCGAGCGACCGCCATAGCCTATGTATTATGTAGAATAAGACATAATAGTATGTATCGCTCGTCCAAAAGAAACTTTCTGCCGAGTAGGCTGAGCCGCGGGAAAACTTGAACGCAACTTTGGGCTCATCCGAACTTGAACGTCTCGAAATACTTGGTGCTTGGAAAGAAGCCCAAAAGTAGTGAAACGAGACTGAAAAGTTACAAGAAAGCAGACGGATCTACTTTTGAAAGTAGGTTAAAGTAACGTAGGAGTAAACTGTACATTTACTGACGCACACAGACAAGTTGGGTTTGTCTACATCCGTGACATACATAGTGTGGGATACATCTTACTCAGAGCCCCAACGGCCGTCGGGGATTACACTTAGAAGATGAAAGAATCAGACGTGGAAAATGGAACATCTCGGGGATCGTTCGGATTTTGAGTAGCGTCCTCCGGTTTTTCGTTTCTCGGAGTCGTGTTCTGGGCTAATAAGACCATTTCAGACACGCGGAGAGGTCAACAGGTTGGTCCCGAGGTATGGTAGGCGGTCGTTCACATGTCAAGGATGCTTGACCTTGATCAGATCCGGATCGGTCTGGATCTGTAATTTGTTACCACAAGGCCCATAAAACGTGTCCTCTGGCACTGTCGCACGTATGGAATAGTTCCTAGCGAGAACTTAGAGAAACAGGACTTTAAGTTACTAGTAGTGATGAAGAATATTTTACTGTGGACACCAAATTCGTGACGTCGATTCCGAGGTATGTCGCTGTGTGCAGCGTCGTCTAGTACGGAAATCATTCGTCCGAGTCACAGATTTCAATCCGGAAGGCACCAGATTTATATCTTGACGAGCTCCAGGAGATGTTAGCCACAACATGTGTTGTCTCACATACTACTGGACGTTTTGCAGACAAGGTTTGACGGCATAGAACTGTTTCAAGCTACTACTGGATATCCTGCATGCCAGTGCTTTTGCCTCCATTTGGCTTGATCAAATCATTTGGTTCCATATACATATCTACACTCGTGTTCAGATGGTTTGGGTTTCCGACTGCCCATGTTATCCTCAGCATTGACTTTGCGACAAACCGGAACCAGAGCCTACCAAGCGTTTCGGATCGTTGTGTTGTTTCACGAAAAATCGTGAACCAGGTCAAACCAGTCCAACAATAGTAGAGCTCAGACGGTATAAAATAAAAATGGAGATCAAGTAGTCTCAGGCTCGGGCAGTCCAGCTACCAGTAATGATGACACCCTCGCCCCGTTGATGACACACCGGACATCCTTGCCGTACCTTGGCACGCACGACCGACGCGCTGGCATACCGGAAAAAAAAAGTACAAGCCATCGGTGAATAACTTGCCACACACATGACGACGAGAGAGCAACTCACAAAGCAATCTTGGCACTCACTTCGTGTGCGGGTCGGCCACGTGGGCTGACTTTGAGGCTGTTCCCAACATATCGCGGAAGGTCGTCTACACCGTCGATACAGTTGGCGTGTACGACGTGTCGGCAGAGGAACAGGAGTAGTAGGTCTTGTGGTGACCGCTGCAGCGGTTCGGTACACAGCAGACAAGGGGCATTAGCTACGAGGTCAAGCGACCGTCAGTGGACCGTGGACCATGTTTCTTCTCAGCGACGAGACGTACCTCCAAGGAAGAAGCCAGAATTCTGACCCTTTTGTCGTATGCTCGCGAGGTTTGTCGAGTCGCAATTAAGAATCGCCTGGCAGCCTTCTAGCAGTGATATCTGCAGCTGGAAATCGTGAAGGATCTTGATGAGGGCTTCCTTAAGACCTGGGATCTCGAGGCCATTCTTGATCCGAC
This sequence comes from Austroboletus novae-zelandiae, assembly GCA_038090275.1. Lineage (NCBI taxonomy): Eukaryota > Fungi > Basidiomycota > Agaricomycetes > Boletales > Boletaceae > Austroboletus > Austroboletus novae-zelandiae. The sequence goes on along the minus strand of JBBPML010000073.1, from coordinate 3,610 downwards.
GAATTAATCGAATTGGATCGATCTCGGCGCCCACGTTTTCGAGTAATCCACGAATGAACGCTGACGAGGACTCAGCAAACCAAAAAGAAGGAACAGAAAGTCAATATACTCGGCCGCGCTTCCGCATATTTGAGAAGATCCTCCCAAAGATCGTCGTCATTTTGTTCCTTGGCGAATTCGATAGCCTACAAAAGCAGTCGTTGAGGGATTTCACCTGTATTCCATGGTGTACTCACTTGTTGTACGTCACCGATACGCTCGATGATGAGCGTCAATGCCTTCTTATTATTACCCATCCGACCAAGAAGGAAGACCATCTCTGGGACCAAGTCACGACTCCTGCAGATGTTATACGTCTACACAAGGCTGATAATCTCGCGCTGCAATCAGACGGGACGTGCCTACCGCTTCAAGGTTGTAATAGTTACTTGCTCTCAGATATTCGATCAGCCGTGACGTGGCATGTTCAGCAAATAAGGTCACTTGGAGGTCCGCAAAGTCAGATGCTAGATGTTGGTCCTTCTTGAACAAGGCATCCAGATAGTGAAATAAGTACAACGACCGAGGGCGTAATTGCTGCACAACGCGTCCCACCTGTCAATGAATAAGAATGAATGCACTTTAAGAGTGGGAGCGAGACGGTATACCGGTATCGAGTGCGTGTGGTTCACAAGCAGTGTGATCGCTTCGCTTTGGCTCAGAACGCTTTCGTGACCCTCTTGCTTGCGTTTCTCGTTGAGTTCTTCATCAAACTCGACGAGCAAAAGCGCCTGATCTTGCACGTCTGTGAACAAGTTGTGCTCTCGAATTAGTTCAAAGACATTCGGTCTCCGCAGCCGCAAGAAGAAAGGCAAGGCTTTGCCATATTGCCGATTTGCAGTATACCTTTATGATCACGATCAGAATCAGCGGAGAAAAATAGTTTACAAGTACTTACAGATCAGCAAGACACTCCATCAGTGAAATGGCATTCTGCTTGCTTAGTTCCTGAGAGGGCGTGGTTCTGTCTAGTTCCGCTTGGACAGCAACGATGGCTGCCGAGACGTCATATATAGTGCTCGGCCACTCCTTGATCATCAGATGCAATGCCTGTAATAACAATAAATTCCACGAAATGCAACACCTATGTATATGCGCTGACCGATTTATCATGACTCAAAAAATGACCTAAAATCATCTCGTAGACCATGTGTCCAAGTTGTGGGGAAGTTGTCGGAACATACGGAATAATTGCCTGAGAACATAAGTTGACCATTCTTGACGCCGTGGAACCGACACACCTGTAATTGGTACTTTTGTGCAAACACAAATATCCATTCTTCCCATTTTCGAACATCCTGACTACAAACCTTGGGGCACAGTCCAGCCGCTTTCACAAAATCGCCTAGTTAAATATGAAATGAGTCGGATGTATCAAAAAATAGTGAAAGAAGGCTAGATACCTTCACCAACAAGATGTTTTATATAACGAGTACCAATTTGGACAGGATCGATCCTGGAATCTGGCGTTTCTGAAGAACGCTCATCTTCTCCAAGTTTCTCCACTTCGTCCAGGGCCTCTTCGTATCGCCTATGTTCGACTAGCCAGGCGATGTGGTCCTTGCGGTCCCGCGGTCGAACAAATACGACGTCCTTAGGGCTGACGACCACATAACATCGATCGTTAACTGTACTTGCTGGATTGACTTCAGCCAAGAGGTAGTCATTACAGCCCCATGCCTGGTAATTGGTCACACTGAGGGCATCGGTTGTAAGTTCTTCGCCAAAGCGTGATATAATGCGCAATTCAGGACGTTCTGAGGTCTTTCGTGCCTGACGAGCACGGTCGTCTGTCATCTCGTCACCAAAAGTATCTGGGGGCTCATATGCAAGAACAAGGAAAGAAAACGAGGTTGATATAACACCTTGCGGTGTCATGCCGTTTTCTGCAGACAAGTGTTGCGGCTTTACTGGATGAGGGACGATACCAGAAATCATGCAATCCAGCTGAAATGCGGCAGTGACTTCGACAACCCAGGGTGGTAGTTTTGTCGTACCACCTGAAGGGCGCGAACGTATCCGGGCAACTTTGATGTAGTCGGCCCATGCAATGAGAAGTGTAGTATCATCTTGCCAGTACAGAGTACACTTGAAAAGATCTGCTCGGGGACTATCCTTTGGTCTGTCGATGAAGGTGATACGAGATTGTGATTGTGTATCGTATATCTTGACTCCCTAAATTATATCATGAACGTTAGAGCAGTGCGACAAGGTAAAAAAATAAGGCTCACAAGATCATTTGCCCATGCAATGAATTGTTCTCTCCATCGTACATGCCATATAGGGCCCTCGGCCAGATGAAGAATTGATTCCTTATGGCCAAGCCAGCCTTTTTCTCGTAGAACCAACGTGCCCGCCATACCGCCACATACAAACGCGCGAGTGGTCCGCTTAGCAAAATGAGGTTCGAGAGCAACTGAACGTATCGGACGTTTCATGTCGAAGACGTAGGATTCAGTCGTGGATAGAGAATGGACAACGACCTGTCCTAGTAACTTGATCAATCAGTATGTGACATTGAAGGTGACGTGCATCGCACCATCAATTGACGCAGTTGCAACAAAGTCTGCAGTACTATCCATTTCAATGTCGCTCACAGAAGCCTGATGAGGTTTGAATGACTTGATGCGTTCCCCAGCCATGTTGAACACGTGGACTATACCGCCATGCGTTCCAAGAGCCTGCGACCCCAATGAGGTCTATTACAATAGCTGATATTTAATGGCGGACATACCAGACACTTGTCAGACACGGAGACAGCGGAGGCCGAGTCCTTCTTAAGCAGATCATTGACAGGGCCGAGCATTCTGTCATATTTGAGAGAGGGTTCTTCTTCCTCTTCGTCATCTTCGTCTTCCTCCTCCTCTTCGTTATCTCGCTCGTTCCCCTCGTCATCGTCCTCTACGACCTCGTCATCACGGCCATGCTCCACGGTGACATCCAATGTCTCCTCGCCGTCTTCCGACTCGTCTTCGTCGGTTTCTGTGTCCTCCTCGCTTCCTTCCCCTATACCGGCTGTCCTCGCGTTCCCGTTTCCGTGGGTCCGACTGCTTTCTACAACGTTGTTCTTGCCTGGGGTGGCACGTGGGTCGTCCATGGACTTCTCGGTGGCCGACTGCGGTGAATTGTTGATAGTGGGCTCGTTAGTTTCGCCAAAAACTTGAAGCATTTCGGCTGTTGTGTTCGAAATCGAGACGCTGGAATTAACAGGACGAGGACATGTAGGATTATTCGAAGGACCTAGGAGGACATTAATGGCAATGAACCTGCCGTCAGATGTTTGTCGTTGTTGTCGGATAGGTATATCGGCCTATAGGCAAAATAACAATAAAATATATTCTGGGAAAGGTAGTTATCAGACACTCTGCACTGCACTCAGTGCGTGTGTTTGGACATACATACGGTGTCACGGTCGTCATTGAGGTGGTACACTCGTCATTGATGCCCAGTGAAAACTGGGTATGGCCTGGTAGGGCCATATATGACGAGGTCTCAACTCGGCGGGTTCCAGATGATGACATGTGAACTAATGTGAAATTTCCATGTTCGTAATGTAACCTGATGCAATGCA
>JBBPML010000072.1:0-96115 GCA_038090275.1 Austroboletus novae-zelandiae | reverse complement strand
ATCAATATATATGCTTTGTATGCTCTCAAATAAGCCTATAATCGTACGATATCTCCCATGCGATCAGGAGGAAGAGACCGATTGTTAAATTCTACGATGCTGTGCATTACTTATTTGAGCCACTGTATGGTCGTCCAGGAGGTATGCGTCCACAAAAATTCGCTGTTGCAAATTTCTGCGTAAGCGAAAGAGGACCGAGGTAGTCATGCGACAAGTACCACGCTTTCGAACAACAGTAGAGGTTCCTTGAGGCGAAAGAAAATGTTTCCTTCTGGGTGAACAAACCCTTCCTAGCCTGGGACCAACGGAAGCGATGTAGTCCGATGCCTCATGGGAATGCCCAGTCAAAAAATCGATAGCATACGCAAGAGTGGTTTTCCAGCTGGAATATCAATATTTCAGAAACCATGAATCCAAAGAGAAAAGATGAGGATGAGTTGTGACGTGAACCGAGGGAACTTACCCTGGGATTTTGCTTTTGGGGGTATACCGCTGCTCTTCAATGGTCAGGAATTCCAGGCCTGAAAACCACCCAGGCTGAAGGAGAGTATCGGAAACTTAGCCGATCGTCTCTGACAAAAGAACGCCAACGACTGAGGCAAGACGTTAACGAGACATACCTGAAACCAGTTCGAGGGGCTCAAGCTCTTATATACATCACCTACACGAGGTATGACGGCAGTCTAGATCATGACTATCTACAAGGGTGAAATGGAAGTGTAACTACGGTGAAGAGTGAAAAAGAAAGAGCATGTAATATCTAGGGCGGAAAAAGGAGTGAAAAGATAAAAAGAAATGTCGACTACGAGTCTCAACCGTTGCTATAAGTTGTATAAAGATCTCACTTGTCCGATTTGATCAAGTTCGTCATCTATGCTTGGTCACCAATGAGCCAAATATCCTATGTAGCGTGTGATGCTAGAGGCGGCATCCTGAAAATACCCTTATTTCACATTCCTCGAGCAAAAGGGGTTGAGACCTTGCGCAGTTTTAGACAAGATGAAAAAAGTTTGTTCATCAGATGTTTTACAATTGCTGAGTACAGTAGAATTCTCCCTCACAGCTTCTGGATCACAAGTGCAGATGCAGCGCCGCCCTGGGAATGAGGTCTCAGACATGGACAAAGATAGAGTGCATCGACTTACTCCATTGCAAATACCAGCCGCACCGTATTCACCAGGTTTCAGACCGTGAACAAGTGAAACAACAATACGGGCACCCGAGTTTCCGATAGCATGTCCAAGTGCCACGGCACCACTGAATAAACCCTGATCAGCCGACGACCGTAGCATTTGCATCGAGGATGCTTACCCGTCAACGTTGATCTTTGAACGATCAATTTGAAGCAGCTCCTCTGCAAGACGAACGACAACCGAGAAAGCCTCATTTATCTCGAATCGTGCAATGTCATCTGCAGTCAGGTTGGCCCTCTTAAGGGCCAGCGGCAGAGCAACAGTAGGAGCGGCGGGAAAGTCGATAGGCTCGACGCCTGCGTCGGCATATGCTGTTCGCCAGTGATCAGTGGTCGGTCAGGTGATAAGCTGAAGCAGACGTACAGACAACCTTAGCGAGAGGTTTTACGCCGAGTTCCTTGGCCTTTTCGGCGGACATGAGGATCAATGCCGAAGCCCCATCGTTCAAGTTGGACGAATTGGCTGCTGTTATCGAGCCACCGGCCTTGAAAGCAGACTTGAGTGACGGAATCTTATCAAAGATGACCTTTTTGTATTCTTCGTCCTCCTTGACTATAGTATCGCCCTTCTTTCCCTTGATGACTACAGGCGCGATCTCATTGTTGAAGACGCCCTCTTTCCAAGCTCGATCAGCGCGCTTGTATGATTGTATGGCGTGTTCGTCCATCGATTCACGTGTGATGCCATACTTTTGAGCAGCAGATTCAGCGCAGTTGCCCATGGCGAAGTCGTTGTACGCGTCCCAGAGACCATCGATCTCAACCGAGTCTTTTGCGTCGAACTTGCCAAAGAGTGGATTTGTCCGGGGCAACAAGAAGCTATTAATGAATAGATGAGCAACAGATTGAAGTGGATAGAAGTGCGACCTACGGAGCATTACTCATGCTTTCCATACCGCCAGCCACGACGACGCTTTTGTAACCACTCTCGATGGTCTGAGCAGCGAGCATGACGGTCTTCAAGCCACTCGCGCAAACCTTGTTGATGGTCGTTGCGTCTGAAGAGACTTTCATTCCTGCGGCAAGGGCGACCTGACGAGCTGGAGATTGGCCGACGCCGGCTTGAACGACATTGCCAAAGTAGATCTCCTCCGCAACGGCAGGGTCGACGTTTGATTGTTGGAAAGCGTGTTTGACAGCGATCGCACCGAGCTGAGGGGCGGTCAAGGACTTGAGGGCGCCATTGAGAGATCCGACGGGTGTTCTAGAAGCAGCTACGATGACGGCCTCGTGCGTGGACTGGGTGTGGAGTGTTGGAAATCAATTGGAGAGAATGGGGGGAGAAACGTACCATGGTGCGAGACAAGGATGAGAAAAGGGCAGGACGCGAGACAGAGGCGAGACGGGTTATCAAGATCATGGCGAGGCCGCTTTAAATACTTTCGGTGTCGGGACAGGCCGACAAGACGAAAGGGGGAATTGGGGATGGAACGATACAAATTTCAAAAGACTGAGCTGTCGTACGACGAACCGAACACTGGCGAGCTTGTACCAAGACGGTAAAGCTGGCGGGAAACGTTGCCGAGAACGTTGAGCTTGGGGACGGACAGGTTTAAATCACGCCACGGCCGGTTCTCATGCGGGTGATATCACGGACCAACGTCCACCACATTACTCAGCACGAGAAACCACGCCTCCAACCACCGCACATGTCGGGGAGAGTCCTCCGCGCGACCGTCCGACCACGCCGCCAGCATCTCCTCCACCGCGGCACCCGTCTCGCACGGGTGCACGTACCAGCACTGTGATCCCAGACAGGGATGTTCACCGAACGACAGCAGCGGGAAGTTGGAACCCCGCTCGCCTATCGAAAAGGCGGTCGTCTCCATCCCGTCGAGGACGTGCTTGCGAAGCAACGGGGTGTGCACGACATCCGCAAGCCCGAGCGGCGAACCGGCTGCGAAACATTTGTAGATGGAGAGCGGCGATGGGACATCTCACGCACTCGAGTCGTATATACAAAAATAAAAGGCTGGAACTTGGAACGTCGGAGAAAACATGACGGATTGGTGGCACACGAGATAGTCGGGCGACGGCATGGCGACCGCCGGGTCATCAGCAGACTCGGGTGGGTCGACGGTGGCCGGCTGTCTCTGGAGGGGGACTGTTCTGTGCATGTAACCAGAGCCGGGTGATACAGGGTGCTCCACCCAAACCCAATCATGTCGGCGCTGGACAAACGCCGTGCACGCTGCGTCGAACAGTGGGCGGGAGAGGGTCATCGCTGTGTGGGGGATGTGGCGTGAGAACGACTATAGCAACACACAAAACAAGGTTCAAGCCACCCACCCACAACACATACGTCCTCAAACAGCCAGCGTTGCTCACTCCGTCCCCAGTCATGGCTGTAGGAAAAGTACGTCCACAATTCCGCCCGTTCCACCATTTCCTCACGTCCTCCAGAACAAGCGCCTCTCCAAGGGCAAGAAAGGCATCAAGAAAAAGGTCGTCGACCCCTTCTCTCGCAAAGGCACGTCTCCACGTCTGTCATGAGCCTCATCTCATCTTCCCCTAGACTGGTATGACATCAAGGCTCCCTCCATATTTGAGGTGAAGAACATTGGAAAGACCCTCGTCAACCGATCACAAGGATTGAGTATGCGCCCTCTCTGTGCTATCGCCCCTCCGCGCTGACAGTTCTCTTCAGAGAATGCTAACGACTCGCTGAAGGGTCGTATCATCGAGGTCTCCCTCGCGGACCTCAACAAGGACGAGGAACAATCCTTCCGAAAAATAAAACTACGGGTCGATGAGGTGCAGGGCAAGAACTGTCTGACCAACTTCCACGGCATGGACTTCACGTCGGATAAGCTGCGGTCCCTCGTTCGCAAATGGCAAACTCTCATCGAGGCTCACGTCGACGTAAAGACGACGGACGGGTACCTTCTCCGTCTCTTTGCCATCGCATTCACGAAACGCCGTCCGAACCAAGTACGCAAAACAACGTACGCGCAGTCGGCTCAAATCCGCGAGATCCGCAAGAAGATGTTTGAGATCATGACGCGGGAGGCATCCAGCTGTGATTTGAAGGAGCTGGTGCAAAAGTTTGTGCCCGAGGCGATTGGTCGTGAGATCGAGAAGCACACGCGGAGCATCTACCCACTACAAAACGTCTACATCCGCAAGGCAAAGATTCTCAAGGCACCCAAGTTTGACGTGACAAAGCTGCTCGAGCTGCACGGGGAGTCGACAGACGTAGGTGTTCGCCGAGTTGTCGACGGCAGGAACTGACGTACACGAACAGGAGACGGGCACACGGGTGGTGAAGGAGTTCAAGGAGCCTGAGATTCTGGAGTCTGTCTGAAACACTCTTGCCGCTGTTTACCTTTGTACTGCCCTATGACCATGATTAGTCATGGTATGCCATTACGATAAGCTGAGCTTGACGGTCTGCAACACCGGCGTTGGTGGGAACATTTTGAGTTTCAAATGGCTAGGTTCCGTCGTACATCAAGAGTCAAATAATAATGTTTGACCCACCCGCTCTTCCTCTGCTCAGCCCACCATGTCTGACGTTGATCACCTGCGCAGCATCATCACAAGATACCCCGACTTCCCCAAGCCCGTACTGCGTTCCCCTCTCGTGTCTGGTCCGCGCTCACCCTCCCACAGGGCGTCGGCTTTGTCGATATCTTCCCCATCTTCCATGACCCCGTCGCGTTCGAGACCATGATCACCCACTTTGTCCATCACATCACCTCCCACACCATACCCAGGTCCGTGCGCAAAAAGGTGGATGTCGTCGTCGGCCTCGATGCCCGAGGTTTCCTCGTCGGTCCACTCATCGCTTTGCGTCTCGGCGCCGCCTTTGTGCCTGTCAGGAAAAAGGGCAAACTCCCCGGCCCCTGCAAGCTCGCGTCGTTCGAGAAGGAATATGGCGTCGTACGTCCGATACCTCTTTTCGTGTACGTCTCCTGACTATTTTCAGGACAACTTTGAGATGCAGGACGGTGCCATTCGGCATGGTCAGAACGTGATCATCGTTGACGATCTCATTGCAACCGGTTTGTGCTCCCTACACTCTCCTGCCTTTGTTACTGAGCTTACTTCCTTTTTCCAGGGGGCTCTGCCAATGCAGCGGGCAAGCTGGTCCGTATGCAGGGCGGGAATATCCTCGAGTACCTGTTCATCGTGGAGATTTCCGCACTGCGAGGGAACTGGACCCTGGAGGATCCTGTTTACTCCATCATTCAGGAATAGACTGGATCGACATGTCAAACCCCTATTCTTATTGCTAGACTCTCGGAATATTTACTTCGGCTCTCTGTGCATGTGCATTGGGCAACCGCCTCTCGACTGCAGCAAAATCAAGACACCCTTGTCGGTGCCCAGGTCATAGAATTTTTTTGTCAAGGAATTGTGACTCGAACACTGTCGAGTACGACGTGCGACGGTGGACTGAACGGAAAGGCACATTGTGCGGATGGTTTACGGCGGCATATAGCAGGTGCTGACGGTGATAAGGCGTAAAGCATTCATCTCGGTGCGGACGCTTTGCGCAAGAAGCCTCCGTCGAAGCCTGCATCGGATCATGATTATCGGATTATTGATTCGGCACTCCGTGGCACGTGCGTATTAATATCCTCATTTCCATAGAAACAACCCACAAACACTTTGCCAAAGTAGTATTATATCAATAGCCGAGTGTTCAGCAACGGTTGCCCGTTAAGATACAATACATGTGGCATCCGCTCTTCCTCATCCCCACGTTTATCCGCCTCAGCCGTCGGTTGTCCATGCCATTCGTCTGGTTCGACGGAAAATAGAACATTTCCGTACCCAAACAATCCAGAAGCATCCAACATAGCAGCAATATTGCTTCCTGGCGTCTGTGATATTAACACCAGTGCAACATCCTGGAGGTGCCCCGCTGCTGCTATCTCGTCCAACGTACCCGAGGGGTTAATGGCAACATCATTCGTGTTGACGACAATGACACCAGAAGCACCCGCATCCCGTGCATAAACGAGCTTTTCCAAGAACGTGCAATCACCCCGCCACACGAGCACAGCATCGCCAGCGAAGTCTTGATTGAATGGCTCGCACCCAAGCACGTTTGTCTTGTCCCTTCGAATTCGAACCCCTTCGGCGCGCCCAAACGCCAACGCATCGAGATTGCTCGCCATGGTTACGTCTGCACCAAATGTTGACGTATAGGCGGTTACGCGAAAATCAGCGTTCAGTTCTAGCGTCCCAGGACGAGCGGCTTCAGCGCGGTCCACAGTGTCCAAAAATATCCGTAGATGAACGTCAGGGAGACGTTGGATTTTATATTCGTCTTCTGGAACCATAAGCGCAGAATCGTTGACGTAGACCAACTGGCCAGTCCGGACGGCGTGTGGGCCGACTAGCGATGAACTAAGTACAACACGGACAAGACAGGGACATGGCCATCAACTCACGTTTAGTGATGTCATATCCCTTTCCATCCAGACGACTGACGATATGAGCCCGTATTCCAGTGATGTTTTGAAGTAAAAACCCATCCGCTACAAGCTGTAGCTTCTGGTTCCCTGGATTCCTGTCTTCCTCGACTATACGTCCCCCAGGAGACATAATGAAATTATATGCCTAGCAAGTTAGGTGTTGTGAGTCAAATTTCAGGACCAATAATCGAATCTTACATATGGATCGACTCGAGGCAACGAACACCACCCATCAGGGGACCAATGGTGCTGGTCCAACGGTTGAGGTTTCAGGCCGATCAGCTCTCTTGCATAATCAGCGTCTGGGCGAGACCCCACTCCGAGCGTAAGACCTGCCACGGCACTATTGGGAATGAATGCTTGGAGAGGTTGATACGCAGGGCACTGAAGACCCTGCTCCCTACGAAGCCTTTGGCGCGCAGGTGACATACGTCGAAGAGCATGCTTTGGAAGAGACAGAATATGACCCTCTGTGCTCAACACATAATGCGAATCGTCGCTGTTTAAACGATTCTCTTCATCGAATAGAAGATATAGGTACTACAACGCCAAGGTCAGATCCACCTAAAATGTCTGGGAGAAGAGAAAAGACACCTTCAAAGTTTCCGAAAGCGCAAATGATTCCATTCTGTCGTCCCTTGCATTTGTCCGTAAGTCTTTGATTCCGGTAAGTCCGCAGTCTACCTTGGTTCTGATGGTAATATCCCTTAAAACACGCTCTCCTATGTCTAGATAATAGGGGTCTCGAGTGGCCTAACGATGTCATGAGTAAAATGCCTTGGGTTGTTGTCACTGTTACTTGCCCTATACAGGTACCATGTAGACTCGATAAATTCGGGGCGAAGAGGATACTGAAAGGACGTCGCCTGCATGAAATGTGCGTCCCACACCTCAGGCAATCCTGAATGCCGTCTCCATATGTTCCAGTCTACGGATAAGTGAGAAAACGACCTAGTGTGAAGTTATGAAAATACTCTCACAAGTCAGATGCGATTTGATGGCGTTAGAAATATCACCACCGAGGACTTGCAAACCTGGCCAGAAGGCGGAGAGAGAGTCCACCGTGGTGTATATTTGGTCCCCAGTGTGTGGATTGACAAGACGGTACTGAAGACAATCATGAATAACGGGTAGAGAAAGAGAACCACGTCCTTACCCAGTGGCCATCCGGAGAGCGAACGTGCTGCATGACTGCCGCATACCCTTCTTGCCAGACATCCAGAAATTCAACTTCACCTATGACATAATGATAAGGAATGAAACTAGTGCGAAAATTGTAAACACACCACTTAAAATATACCATTTCAGTGCATATTCGTAGAAAGAATCTATACCAGCACCGATTCCGGTTACCTCTGGAGGTGTCCATAACTAGAGCGGAATAGGTACCAACAAAAGGACAAGGGAGGATGGTACTGACACCAGTCCAAATGTTGATGGTGTTGGCTACCAAACCAATATCAGACTTGCGGTTCCAAATCGCAAAAAACGCTTTGTATGCGACTTTCTCGAAGCGCTCGTCGCCAGTAAGTCTACTCAACGTAGCAAACTCTAGTATTAAGGAACCTGCTCCAGCAGTACCTGGGATCGAATGAAATGTTGCTGACGAGATAGCGAAAAAAACGGAAATGACTCACAAGTATCCAAGCTCTCTCCCCTTTGAACACCGTGCCGTAAATTAAGCTGCACGGACGTAAGCTTAATGCTCAACTTATGCGAACGATACTCACTCTAGCATAAGGAAGCCCCGTAGGTGTGGCGAAAGCGGGTAGCAGTCGTTTACCGAGGTCATACGCCATGTTCAGAAGCTGTCCCCTGTACCAAGGAAGATAGAATGGTTGTCCAGGTTCGTTTGCAAATATATGTCCAGACAAAAGGCCACCGAGTACGCGAATCGTAGTTTCAAACACTTGTGGTTTTGTGTTTACGTCGAAAGAAACCCAGTCGATGACATTTTTGACGGCATTCTGGAAACCTGACGGATCATCGAGTACGACTAGCGTGTCCAATACGTCCACAAGTGTCAAGGAGAAATTTCCGGAGACATCGTTGAAAGCTACGTTGGCTCTAAATTTCTGTTAGACTCGTTCTGTATCTGACGATACAACCATACGGGTTTTCCCAGTCCGGACCTCTTCCTGTGCACGAAAGTGGTGAAAGCTAGTGGCCGTCAATGCAATGTGGTTGTTGCATCAATTGAATTAAGTCACCTCGTCAAGGGGGAAGGCTGCAAAGTCATTAGACAAGGTCACGAGCAGTCTCGGAAACGCACCTCTCGACATGTAGTTGTTAAATCCATGGTACCATAGATCGCGGGTGGCATTTCTGTACTGTGTTACAAGGGTTTCTGTCAATGAGGCCAAAGACATACCGGAACGCCTGCTTACGGTGGGCCGTCCATGGGTTCGCTCCAGGTGCAGATGCGCGAACGGTGTCATGAAGGATGGCTAGGAGATATACCGTGAGCGGGAGTGGCCAATGCCATGTTGGCCATTTCATGACGCGCAAAGGACGAGTGCAATGTCGGACGCGACGAAGACAACGTGGAGAGAATGTCGTAGGTCACGTGTTCTATGACACTTGGCATCCGCCATCATTGACCAAGTGCTAGTACCATGAGCTCTACCATGACCGTGAACGTCCTCGATGTGTCCAACAAGCTCGGCGAGTACATGCTGAGAGGATGGGTATGTACATTCTCTCACAGCACATCTTGCTTATCCAGATCACGCTTCAGGTGCTCTCGGACAAGCCTTGTCCAGCACTATCTTGCAGAGGTGTGCCGCTACTAAGATCACCGGAGGGCCAACAGCCTGTCGTCCACTACTGTCCCAACTGCGACGGGTCTCCGAAAAGTGAGCAGGTCGTCCGTTATCGCACCACTAGAGATTACCCCGCAAAAAGTCCAGTGCAGTGAAGGGACAGAGTCTCAGTCTTCCTCGACTGTTTCATCTACATCACACTGTTCGCGGCCATCAACGCCACCCACGGATCTCTCGAGCACGTTAAGTTCGCCTACCTTTGCACCGCCAGTCGAAACCGAAGATATGATTCGACGTCGCCAGCAGTCGGATCACGCGTCTACTGAAATTGGGAAGCGTCTACTGAAGGGGTGGGCGATGCTAGGAGAGGAGTGTCCCAACACCCGATGCTATGGAGTTCCGCTTGTCAGACCGCCAAAGACAGGCATTGATAAGGATCCCCGCAAGGTCTGTGACTTCTTACACAACCTGATCAACGGGTATGCCAACCATTTTACTAGGAATGCGTCATATGTGGGAACGTATACGTTACGGAGGACTCTGAAGGGTGGCAGCGTCTCGTTCCTGTGTCGGCGGGAGCCTCGGCATCAGACCTTGGGTTGCCTGGTGCCTCACATCTGGGACAGTCCGACAAGGGCAAGGCTGTTTCCCGTAACAGCCCACAGCCAATTCAGCTTCCGACTCTCGATCCTCCTCTCGAGACCCCAAAGGTAATTCTGATGTAACCATAATAAACGTTTTTGACATTGCGACCAGTTGACAATAGATCTGCCGTACCAGACGTATTCTGAATTGCGAAGTACGCAGCTGGTGAGTACCCCACATGATTCCTGTGACAAATGCTCACTGTGCCATACAGGTCGCCGCCCTGCCATCATCTACTGCGCATCTTGATACGTCCATTCAGGCATTGGAGTTGGCCCTCGGGACGTTGTCCCAAAGACTTGCTGTGGCATGCACCAATCCAAGCATCTTGGATCCTTCGAGTGTAGCTTCGACTGCGGAAGCAATTGGCAAGGTTGCGTACGCTCTTGGGCAGGTGAAACAGCTTCAACATCAATGCGGTGTAGTTTCTTAGTGGGACAGTAACTGCTTGCCGCTTGCACTCCACCAGTCTGAGCATGCAGCAATGGAAAGGATGTAGATCTAGTTATCATGATTAAATATTAAATGACCACACCTTGTGTTTGTGCCCATGAATATTGAATTGCGAGGGTCGTACTTAAGAAGGCTGATCACGCGCTCATAAAAACCGCGACCCCTACTGGGTCAGCCATATGGTTGCCTCATGCCTGCCACCCATAAATTCTTAAAGGGCCGCTGGCACGCATCAGCCTTCACCTCCACCTTGAGGATGCCCTTCAACATGTTCAAGGCATTCTCTGGTTCTCGCAATCGCCCTCATCGTGGTGACCCCGCGATATACAATGATTATCCCCAGGGCTACCCGCCAGGCGCGGCCTTCCAACCAGAGCCTTTAGTTCGATCACAGCATCAAATGTTGAGAAGATCAAGCACAAAGGCAAGTTATACTTACATTCAGTTGCACACCCTTTCTTGACCCACCGATTGCAGTCTCGGAGGGAGCCTGTAAGCCATCAGTTCGTGTTGACGTTTGCTTCACAAACATGTGTGACTAGGTTTTCACTCCTTTGCCGTCGTGGACACCGACTGAAGCAGAGGATTATAATGACGGCTATATTCGAGTTGACAGCCCAGACGCTGTCATGGGAGGCGCCCTCAATGCGCGCCCTGCCAAAATGGACCACGTTTTGCCTCCACTCGGACCAGCGGTGGATGCATTTTCGGAGACCCTGTCGGAACGCGAACATGCGGCGAGGCTGCATGATGTTCCGAGATTGCTGGACCGTTCGCGGACCCCCTCGTACCATGGTGGTCATGGAATCGACCCCAACGAGCCTGTTGTCATGACTCCCAGGTCGTCTCCGTCTGCGAGCGACCATACTATTGAAGCCTTGCGTACCCCAGTCTCGATGAACCCGAATCAAAGAGTGGTGAGTGTACGAGCTTCACCTATTAGCGTGGGCAACGTCGAACAACTCCTCCTAGATACCACCACTCCCACATCACCACTCCGGCAGCTACGGAGCAGGTTCGAGATCACCTACTGATATCTATGCGCGAGACTACGGTAGCCATCATCATGCACACCACGTTCGCCAATGTCTCCTTTTATTGGAGTTGAAAGCTGACGTTATTCCAGGACAATCCGTACCAGCCAGACGTCTACCACCTTGATAGATATGGTCGTACCGGCCACGAGAAAGATGACCCCGTATACTATGTTGTTCCTGGTGGAATGGATGTGATATTTCAAGACCAACATGGACGCGAAGTAACCAGGTATTACTTACATTCCGCTACACTCATGTTTGATGACACCTGTTCTTTAGAGTGGGTGACTTTGGAAGATCAAAGCCAACACGCCCAGGTCCGTTCATAATCCAGGATGAACATGGGAGAGAATTGTATAAGTGAGCACGAGCCATTCCATGCGCCGTTGACTTCTTGATGGACAAATATGACAGTTATGGCAGAGGACCTCATCGAGAACCTCAGATCGTCCGAATCGATGCTTATTCTTCTCCCA
Source organism: Austroboletus novae-zelandiae (assembly GCA_038090275.1). NCBI lineage: Eukaryota > Fungi > Basidiomycota > Agaricomycetes > Boletales > Boletaceae > Austroboletus > Austroboletus novae-zelandiae. The sequence continues at coordinate 84,124 of JBBPML010000072.1, read as the reverse complement.
ACCGGTACCGGTGAGATATCCTTTGTATAGTCTGACGGTTTCTGATAACGCATCCAGACATGATAGGGGTTACGCATCCCATGGCTACCGGCCTGACCCCTCATACAGGCGGGGGTATGATTATCACCCGGATCATAGGGAGTACCGTGATTACAGAGAAAAAGACTGGGGTGGCCACCGAGATCATCGGTATCAAGGTTACGCTGACCATCCATCCTATGGCGAATACAGGGGAGGCTACAGAGACATTGACCTATATAGAGACCCCGGAGGATATAGGGAATACGGCGGACACAGGGACTATGCAGACTACAGATCGCAGGGAAGGCCGGAGATGCATACCCCAAGTAGAACGTCGTCTCGAGCATCTCACATGTCACACGGTTACGTCGACCAAATGCCTTCAGAGAGATTGCCTCACCAGTGAGTTTTTTTTTGGCTCGTCCATACCTTTGTCGCATGGCTGATGACATACAAGCCCCATTCATGACGATAGACTTTCAGAAAGAGGATACCCAGGCTCCCATGCTTCCATGCGGTCCCACGAAGGCGATGTTGATATCAGTGGTGGACTTCAGGCGCTCCACATTTAAAGGGGATACGATGCTTGTACGAGACCATGTTTAACCATGTACTGTCATGTATCATAATATGATTCATAATTATGGTAAACCAGGGCGCCGGTAACTTAGTACGCCTTTTATCGCAGTCGTCGTCGTGTTCTTCGATGACCATCATCCCTTGACCCCCTACTAGATCCTGTCGCTGCCGCGATTTCTTCTCGACTGAGTTTCAGGGTCCCTCCAGCAAATTTTCCTACTCCCATTCCAAGGCCCCTGGCTCGCTTCTTTGATCCGGAAGATTTCGATTCATATAGTCGCTTAAGGGTTGGATGATAATTACCCAGATTTTTCGCCTGTAGACAATATGAATAAACGCATGGGCGTAAGCCGCAAACAGTACCTCTTCAAGAGCCTTTTGCTCTCGCTCCTTTTGCTTGCGACTCAAACCTTCACGTACGTGCTTTGCAGCTTTGTTGCGTTGCTCTTGGCGAATTTCGTTTTCACCCTTACCAAGCTTGGTCTCCCCTGCGATTTCCAGGACACGGCCTGCCAGTGCCCTCCCCTTTTGAGCATGAGTGAGACCGAGTTCCGGATTGAGGGAACCTGAAAGTAGCTTGGTATGTATTAAACGATGGAGGAGGGCGTCGTTTTGGGAATTCGTGCTTGCTAACAAATCAGACCTTTTTTATACACCTTTAGAGTAAAACGTACCGTTCGTCATCCGACTCTCCATCGGATATTTTTTTCTTGGATGCAGGTTGCGTATGGGATAATGTGATATGGGATACTTTAGAGGACTTTTTCAAAACAAGGGTAAGGATGCCATCCATAATGATACGAAACCGGCGTACCATGAACGATTTCCTCAATTCTTTGGCCGAAAGATTGGCTTCTGGAGGCTTCCGCGTCGGTTCTTGGAATATCATGACATTCGATGTATCTGCGATGAAATCATCGTCTTCTTGTTCAGATTCTACGACAACGTCAGCCTGTTTCGAGCTCGAGCGATCGTTACGCACCACTGTCGCTTCCACCATCAGACGATTCGGATGTGCCTCTGCTGTCTGGTGAATCAAAGCCGGTCCACTCTTCCTCCGACTCTGACCGTAACTCGTCCGAGTCATTTTCCTCGCGTCTCGACGTGGGCGGAATGTCGAACGCACTCAAAAACTGTTGACCGTGTGCATGTAGTATGCCAAGGAGTCTCTCCTTGTCGTCTGGTGTTGGCATTTGCCGACTTGAGGTGGTGTTTGTTTGTCCGATAGCATCACACTTCGCTCCGTTCCGCCCATGTCGACGAACCGGAAGAAACCACCTCCAGAACAGAAACAGAAACCTCTCGTAGAAATATCTGAAGAGGAGAAATGGCGGTTGATACGCGAAAGCGGCTTGCTGGAAAGGATCAAAGATTCAGGCGAGAGCCCGCCTCACCATGTCACGGCTAGTCAAGAAAAACAAGATAGTCCGCTCCCTCTCGCTGAAGAAATTTTGAACGCGTTCATGATCATAATGCCGCACACGTTCTTCCTCGTCATGATAGACATGTAAGTACGGTTGTGCGTAACCTCACGTGCGTTGACAAACGGTGTGCACACTGCAAGTTTGGTTCACCACCAATACGCGAAACAGCCGTCCTTGGTCGATATCGCAACCAGGCTAGTGAATGCCTTCCCAAGTACGTTTTACAAATTAGACCAGTACTATCCAACTCACTCGACCCGCCTCAAGTCATGGCAGTCTTCATGTTCTACAGTGCGTCCATTAACCGAATATTTTGCCCCTGGAAGAGTATTTATATTAGTGAACTAGCAAACCGACATAAAAACAGTACGTGGACACAGCTTGTCCTGTTCCTACTTTCGCTTGGCGTCGCCCCACGCATGATATGGCTTGTCAACCGTGGATCTTGGCTGAAGAACATTGCTCAGGTACGGAACTCCCCTTTGGAAGTGGGAGTTATTCAAACACGCTACCAGTGCCCTCAGTTCGCCACGATTTGGTTGTACACAGTAATTCAGATGAGGTTGTCTCTAGCACTTTTCAGTCTTGTTCTAATAGGAGGTTGGACATGGTGGTCGGGCATGAAGCTACTGCTTTGAGTCAGACTACTTTCAATTACAATAATACATAGATATCAGTAAACGAAAATGTTGGATGTAATGTATGCCGTTGATCTGTGCTTCCATATCGTGGAGTAAGACGGAGGAGGCTCGCACGACATGGAATACAACCTTCCATTTTGAAAGGTGATGGCAAGATAATATTCTTTGCTCGATGATACGCCCAGTTGGACATGATTTCGAGTCCGGAGGGCACCTTTTACGAGCATTCAGCAGACTAATTGGATGCGGTCAACGTTAAAAATATTGTGTAAATGCATTACAAGCAGATGTAACGTTCATTAGACACCTTCTCCTTGATCTAACTCGCCTGCGAGAAGTTCGACCTTAGCCTGTTATGTTTTGTGGATCAGCGCAATAGCGTAAACAAGATCACTAAACACGAACAGAATAGGCAGTATTACGACCTTCCAGAGCTTGGCGTAGTACACGCAATTGCCATCTTAAACGACGGCTTATGTGGCGCTGAATCGAGCTTCGATGAGCATCGATGCGGTCAGCAAACGCCTTGTAAACCCTGTCATCCCGTGCAAAGTAATAAAACTGAACGATAATGAATGTCACGCAAGAATGGGTTTTGTTAGAACACTCACTGGTATTTGTTCACCATCAATGACTTCTAGCACCATCGACCAGGCACTGAGCATCAGAAGATCAGCGGTTGCGTTCGCAACGCTAATTAAATTCTCTTGAAAAATTGAACACCTGCAAAATGTTGCCACTTACTAGTCCTCAAGTGATGCTATCGCATCGGCCTTGCTTAATTCCTTGGTCGCGAATTTCCGAACAGCAGCAGAAGCTGTATCGACGGGCTTTCCAGCTGTACCTGAACGCAACGCAAGCGAAACAGTCGATACTTGGGCTCGTACCCACTTGTCGCCTTCGCTCATGACCAAAGTCTGTAAAAAGGAAGCTATCAAGTCACTCTGTGATTTGTGCAGGCCATAATCGATGGCGAGCTTGAGATTTGTTCCTAACCCAAAGTCAGTAAACGAGAGTGCAGAGAGTGTTCTTCATACTTAACGCTTTCAGAATTACTCTGGTCTTCGGCAGTTGAACTTCGTCGTCATCAAGATGATTTATCCAGCGCGAGAAGGCTCCAAGAAGGATTATGGCTACGTCTCTGTGTGTGTGACCGATGCGCATGGCGTGAAGAAGGGGAGTGGCATCGCCAGTCTTTCGCAAAAGAAGCTACTTACAGTTAGATTATTCGCTAACTTGACAGGCTATGAGAACTGACCGGAAACGCTCTATCTCGGATCTCCATGAGAAACATAATGTCTTTGCCCTCGATAGCTCTGAATATTTCAAAGGGCTGCCCACGTCGACAGTGAGGAATATTTGGTCCGTCAAGGACGAAACATCTTTACCTGAGGTTCCTTCCACGACTTGTTGGAAGCAAACTTTGGTAGGTTAATACTCCAGCTTGATGGGGTCGTCGGTGATGTCGGAGGGGTGGGTACACTATTACGCTCCTCGAGATCATCGCGGTGTGGAGGACTAGGAGGCGGTGTCGGACTGCGACGCAATTGTCGGAGGATAGCTTTGGGGGCAGCATAGGTAGCCTCACGCTGCAAAAAGGCTTAAGAAACGTCGGTGACAATGCGGGGTGAGCAGCGTTCATACGAACCTGTAGAAGGGAGTCGCGCTGGGAGACAAAGCTCGGAGCCAACACGAGACCGTGGAATGGGCTTCGGATGCGCGGGCTCTGATGAGAGCTGACCGACGAGGGAGATAATCACCGGCGCATTGTTCACCATGTCGGTCGGACACAGATTCTCGTGTCCCGCCGTTCCTGTAGGTCATGGAGGTGGGAAACAGCCTGTGTCGGGCTAAGCATCCCTTTTTAAGTATGTAGTACTAGTACTAGTCGTCACCGAACTACTTGGCTCCTGTCATCCTCCTCATGCTCAAGGTTTGGAAAGAAAGCTCACGTCAATCGCAGCCAAGCTCTTTGCAAGGCAGCGAACCCGGCGAAACAGGTCTTGGCGATCACAACATTCCCGAAACATCTTCCGGCCTTGGTCTCAACCCAGAAGCAGACTCCAACGTCACGGTTTCTCTGAAGCGCGCAAGACAAACGACTGACAGATATAGTGACACTTGTTCCGCTCGGTCTTCGAAGAGAGCGAAATTTTCTGTACCGGATTTAGCCCACCAAACGTATACCTGGGGCACATCTACGTTCGCCTCAACAGATGGCTTACTCGAGCTCGCCAAGACTCGCAATAGTGAGCTCACGAACAACGCCGAGAACACATTTATACTCACATTTCTCCAGTGATCGTCATGTACAGTCGCACGAATGGTAGATTGTCGTTCATATCCATTTTCCATTACTGATAACATGTTGTAGACATTTTCGACCTATCTGCCAAATTTTTGGCCTGGGTTACTGCGACCTCGACCGCATCCCGTGACGAAAACTCTTCTCACAGGCCCATATCTGTTGTGGTGGCGCCGTAAGTTTTTTTTTCTTGGAAGCGTCCTAGCCATACTTATGACATGGGTTTAGAAGCGATGACCATATCGATGAGCTAGCAGCGAAAATTATGTTAGCTGTCAAATCTCCCTTGAGAGTAGCTACGTGCCACAGTCACGTAGACATCCCAGATTTGTCTCTTAATCAGGTTATTGTGTGTTCCGTCAATGCAAGTAGGCTGGCTCTTGTCCTCTTACGGTATTCACAGCTTGTCCACAGACATTGCTCAGTCACCTCACGCGAGGGATCTGGTCAATTTCACATTTTCTTGCCATTGTGATAGCCAGCGCATATTCGAGTTTGCGGGAAGGTCTACCGTTAGCAGATGTCTCAGAGTGGTTCTGCCGGAGCCCGAGCATCTTCGTAAGGCCGAGAGTCCTTGCATTCAGCTCACCGATGACTGGTGCTGACATCAAAAGAATGGAACATTTACTTCTTGCCGAAACAGCTTACAATGTTCCACAGCAACTTCGCCCTCTACAACTTGTCGTCCAGTATGATCCCATTCAAACGATATCGCAGAGCAGGCTTACGCAGGACATTCGGCAACTGTGCCCTGGTGGGAGTTTGTACGAGTCGCTATTCAGAGATGCGCATTATGCATTGCGGGAGTTGGGCTCTTGTGCTAGTGACCTCGTTTGGCGTCGTGGATTGAAGGAGATGGGGATGGCGTCTGAGCATGATGAGGGTCATCCTGAACAAAAGATGGCAGGCGATGTCCAAAAGCTTATCGAAAATTGGGATTTTTCAATGCCGAACGCAATCTCGTCGTCCCGAGGATTTAACCTTACTCCAAAATTCTCCCGGTTAATCCAGGTTTTGAGGGCATATGGACCTTGTGAAGACGACTTCCGTGGTATTGTCCTAGGTGAGTACGCTCGTTATCTTTTTTTTTGTTGCTCACATCATGTAGTACGACAAAGCTGTGTTGCAACCATTATGGCTGACATGCTGCGTGTAATGGCCGATGATTTGGAATTTTTACGTCCTCTTGCAGTCACCGGCAATCTCCCTGTGATTGATGCTTACCATCTGGTATATTTCCTTCACTTTACAATTTCGGCGAGCGCTCAATTGTCATGTCGTTAAAGGCCGACGTTCGGCGGAGTTTCGAAACTGGAAAATATAACCTCCTGATTTTACCAAAAGAACTAGAAGATCTAGATGTCCCTCCTGCTTTTCTCGTGGTTCGGTTCGTTTCTGACCAGTCTCTAAGTGGCAGTCGTGCCTGATTCTTCCATAGATATGACGTGCTCGAAAGTCAGCTATCATTCTTGTATGCGTGTGCACATGCATGCCTGTCCTCCAGCCGCCTTGTCCACATGGTGGAGAATGGTAGCGATGTGCATCTAAAGATACTCGCAGGGTTTTCAGAGGAGGCATTAAGCGACCGGTGGATGCCCGTGATAATTCATAACGGAGGAATTCCAGTTCCGCCGTCACCTTTAGCAGGAAATTGGCTCCCACTCCAGTGTGGTGATGAGGCTGAGATGAACTCGGCGCATCGCATCGAGGACGCAGTGACAGGGAGGCAGCTATTTGAACATGATGCTGTCGAGGCCCTTTATCGATTTGTTGCCGTTATGCAGAAAACCGACCACTCAGGTGCGCCGTTGTTGATCACCAGAGAGGTTGTTGCTCCCCCAAATCAGCAAGCTTGGATCTGTGAAGTGACCCTTCCGGTAGGCTTGCCCATTGGCCATGTAATAGGACCTGCACGCTCGTGCCAAACATATGCTCGCCGATCAGCCGCATATGAAGCTTGCTTGCAGCTATACGAACACGGCGTACTCCACAGTGATCTGTTCCCAGCACCCCAGCAGCACCTCAAATCAGATACAGGCGATTCAGCAGCGCTTTCCGAGAAAGTATCCGCAAATCGCTGTTATCCTCGCAAGCAGTCCAATTTCTGGTCGAATTCCATTCGTCTTCGAAAGCGTCAATTATTCCCCCTCGTTGTCTTTCTGGAACGGCAAAATACGGATTACGCTCCAATCGTGCTCTTGACTCGCCGACCGCTGCCGCACATCCCTCCCTTTCGCCTCTTCTTTCCAGGGGCGTCTGAAACAATAGGACATCTCCGAGGGCCTCCTGTCGAGTTGGACGAAGAACGTTTAGAAGCCATTTATTTGTTTACCCTAAGGATCTGCCGAACAATCTCCAACAAACCATTTCTATGTCCCCTTGAAAAAATGGCATACATGTTTGCGCCCATAAAATTCCCTAACACAGTGGACGTTCAATCCTTGGATGCAGTTCACCTCACGGACTATATATTATGGGACACGGTCGAACTCGCTGGAAAGACGTGGATGGAAAAATTCGATTTGAAGGAGCTCCACACATCTCCGGATATGGTACATGACCTTATCGTACAGGATCGATCAGTCGAATTCACCCGGCGGTATTATGTCGCACGTGTCCGCGAAGACTTGACCCCTTTGAGCAAACCTGACGACAGTCCGGTATGTAGAAGAAAAACATTGTACTTCGTTGTTCGCTCACCAGTCCTCTAGCGAGAAGCAGAATATGCGAACTTGCTCGAGTACTGTAAAGCACGGCGGAAATGCTTTGAAGGTTTATCAGACTACTCGCAACCGCTCGTAGAGGTGTTTGGCGCTGCCCTGACTGGAAGTCACCTGAGTCCGACCACTAGGGCCGCAACACAGCCAGTTAAGGCGGCCGTTAAATGTACGTTATTCAACCCTGAAGGCGCACATCGGGATGCTGATACTCTCCCAGACTTAATTCCGGAACTGAGTGCCAAGTTTACTATACCTGCAAGGTGATGAACTCAATCTTACCAATTGTACATATGCCGCTCCCGAATACTGACGTTATCGTTGACTCAACCAGCACCTTCCGAACTGCACTTCTTCTCCCTTCCATTACGAGACGGATAGAAGACTTCTTGATTGTTCACGAGCTCAATGCCAACCTATTTGGTCATTCAATTGACGAGAATCTCCTGTTGTCTGCCATCTCCGCGCCTTCTGCTGGATTTGAAGTTGATTATGAAAGGCTTGAATTTTTTGGTTTGATATCTGTCATCGCCTTTTTTTTGCGTCTAGGCTTACACATTTTTTCGGTTTTCAGGGGATTCATTTCTAAAATATCTAGCCTCCGTCTACCTCTTTGTTTCCAACCCAGCACATCACGAGGGAGCCCTGCATGCTGCACGCCAACGCATCATCAGCAATAAAGTGCTTATGCAAAACGCTGATCGGATCGGCTTACCTCAGTATATTCAAAGTAAACCATTCAGCCACAAGCTGTGGTTTCCCCCAAATTTCATCGTTGATCCCGTATTCCTGACAAGTGTTGGAGACCCTGCAGGCAGCGGAGATGAAATCGATATCACAAAGAACGTCTTGGAAGGCAAGAAGGGATCAGCATATCCCGACGGGGACATACCTACGAGTAATTTGCACAGGAAGAAGAAAAATTTACGAGACGAGAACGTGACTCAATGGCTAGGTGACAAGGTACGGAAGGGATTCTTTGTCTGGAAAAGACATGTATTGACGGCATTGGTTGCTAAGACAATTGCGGACGTCACAGAGGCGATTATTGGAGCAGCGTATATGTCTGGGGGGCAGGAGAGCGCACTCCAGGCTGCAAAAGCATTGCAGGTACCGATCCCCCTCGTCCATCAGTGGCAGGATTTCCGCAGAAAGGGACTTGCTGTTCCTTCCACGCCTAGTAGGCCACTTCGTGAGGGTACGACGGAGGCTGTTGAAGCGATCATCGGGCACCGTTTCCGTCTCCCTCATCTCCTCGCACAAGCCCTGGTAAAACGGTTTGATTTTGCGGACGCCCTCTAAGTTAATGCGACATTTTTCAGACGCATATATCGGTCGAGGGTTACGACACGACTTGCTATGAGAGGCTAGAATTCCTTGGAGACGCCATCCTTGACTTTTGTGCGTTTTTTTCGTTCGGCCAGGGGGCTTTTTTTTTTCCCGCACTGACATGCGTAGTGGTGGTGCGGTACATATTCAACCGGGGGGACCAACTGTCACCGGGGGCGATGACGATGCTGAAGGTAGGCTCGACGGTTTGTCGCTGTTTAATCTTTCGATTTACGGTGGTGGAGGGGGCCATGGTTTCCAACGCGGCGCTTGCTGCTTTATGCGTGTCGTCTGGACTTCACAAGCACCTACACTTTGGCTCGTATGCTCTGGCGACTGCATTCGAAACATACGCTCAACAGCTGGAAGCAAAACGCGAAGAGGCGAAAGCGGCCAGCGAGGACGTCAGACAATACTGGCAGCAAGTTGAGCCTCCCAAGGTATTTGACAAATCAGGTATTAGAGGACCTGCTGACTGTCGTAGGCATTGTCGGACATCGTGGAATCCATTATTGGGGCCCTTTACGTTTCGGACGGGTTCACGCTGGATGGAGGGGAGAATTTTTTCTCCCAAGTGCTGCAACCATTTTACGATCGTCACATCACATTGAAAACGTTGTCTCATCATCCGACGAAGATTCTCTTTGAATTGCTGCAATCACATGGATGTCAGCGGTTCGAATTGGTGAAGGAGCGGAGTGAGACGATGCAAGAAACACGTTGCGATTGTGAGCCATTCCCTGTACGGCGATGACTGTATTTACGTTAGTGACCACGCAGGCACGATTCATGAAACCACGGTGGCTAGCGCCAAGGGGGCAACAGGACAGAGTGCAGGGCGTGCTGCGTCAATGCGTGCACTAGACGCATTGGAGAAAGACCCTGAGCTGTTGTCGAGAACATGCGATTGCCGGGAAGTCCGACGGTCGAACAAGGGGGCTCAGGCACGAATTAAAAGGATGCTCGTGGAGGAGACAGAGGATGGGGTGTAGCGTGAATCAGCTCCATTGTATGGCGTGGCACACGTGTACAGAAGGCTAACGGAATGTCTATTGTCCGGCGATTAGGCTGCCCCAGACTTTTTCCTGGCGAGAGCACGGGTGAGGAGGGATGGCGGAGAGGGGGCGAGACCTACAGCTGGAATGCGGCAGCCGCAAAAGGGATGCTGAAACCAGAGACGAGAAAGAGGGTTAGCTTTATTCCGAAAGCTGCACGTTTCTCGCCGGGGAAGGCAAACGGGAGATGCTGGACGGAGGGTGAGCAGACGCGGGCAAAGGCGGGGGCGTGCACGTACGTGGTACACGCCATGGCCGTGTGCGTGGCGGGCCTGTGAGGCGAGACGGAGACGGGGGAGTGCACGGACAGAGGGAGAGACACGAGCGAGCATGGTGGTAGTGGAGAAAACCGGGCTGTGGGAAAACTTGGTATGGATTAGGTTAGCGTTGGTAGATTCATATCTGCGGAGTTGCGGCGGGCCGAGGTCTTTGTAGCATGCTCCTTCGTCCCTACTCTCTTCAGTCATGGCCCACCCCGTGAAAATCACCGTCCCCGCCACCGGCCGCGAGGTCGAGATACCGACAGGCCTCTTTATCAACAACGCGTTCGTTCCTTCCGTGGACTCCAAGGAGCTCATTCAGTACGCACATGATCGCCCCGCCTTCGTCCTGATAGTGATAACGATAACGCCAGCGCGATCAACCCCGCAACCGAACAAGTGATCTGTTCCATCGTCGCTGGTACCCGCCCCCGCCCCGCCCTCCCCTCTGATCTCACCATTTCCACAAGGATCCGAGAAAGACGTCGACGTCGCCGTCGCGGCTGCTCGCAAGGCCTTCCAGACCTCCTGGGGAAAGAACGTCACCGGCTTCGAGCGATCTCGCTTGCTGAACAAGCTCGCCGATCTGATCGAAAGAGATGCCCAAGTTCTCGCAGAAGTCGAGTGTCTCAACAATGGCAAACCAGTCAAGATAGCCAGGTAATCCACCGGCTCCATCAGATAGCATTTCTCGTTGACCCCCCTTATCACTTATCAGGGACTTTGATATCGGTGACACCGTCCAGTGTCTGCGTTATTATGCTGGATGGGCAGACAAGATCACCGGCGAGGTACGCTCGTCACGTGTAACTCTCACTCACCTCTCACCCTTCTCGTCCACGTCAGTCGATCGAAGTCGATAACAAGGCGAAACTCGCATTCACAAAACATGACCCAATCGGCGTTTGTGGTCAAATGTAAGCACGTTCACCCTCTTCGTTCGACTTGTATCAATGCCGCCACGACAGCATCCCGTGGAACTACCCGATCATGATGTGGTACGTTCCCTATGCACATCGCACAAGAGTCTGGTGTTCATTTGATTCAAATCAGGGCCTGGAAAGTAGCTCCTGCACTTGCATGTGGATGCACAGTCGTCATGAAACCGTCAGAGCTGACGCCCTTGACGGCACTCTTGTTGTCCAAGCTCGTCGCCGAAGCTGGGTGAGCAATGAACATCCCCAAGCCTTGTTACCGTGGGAAATTAATGTACGTAATGCCAAGGTTCCCGCCTGGCGTAGTCAACACTGTCAACTCGCTTGGACCCGTCGGTGGCGCTGCACTTTCTGCGCACAGGGATGTCGACAAAGTGGCCTTCACAGGTTCCACCGCTACCGGCAGAAAGATCATGGAAGCGGCGGCAAAGAGCAATTTGAAAAAGGTTCGTTTACATGCTACTCCCGCGAGGCAATAGACGTCAGGACATTGAGTGTACGCGGCATAGGTATCGCTGGAGCTTGGAGGAAAATCTCCGCACCTTATCTTCGAGTCCGCGGACCTTGACCAGGCTGCCAACTGGGCATGTCTTGGTATCCTCTACAACACTGGCCAGGATTGCACCGCAGGCTCTCGTCTATATGTTCAGGACAGCATTTATGACAAATTTCTCGCCTTGCTGGTGGAGAAATCGAAGCAACTTGTGATCGGAGACGGTTTTGTCGAACAAAGTGGAGGTGGCCCTGTGGTCAGTCCATCGCAACAAGCCTTCAGCCCCAAGTTTCTGAGTTCACACAGGTCTCGAAAGCCCAATATGATAAAATCTGGGGATACATCGAGAATGGAAAAACTCAGGGCGCGAAGCTTGCACTTGGCGGTCAAAAACGCCCAGGCAAAGGGTTTTTCGTAGATCCAGCCAGTAAGCCTAGTTCCGGCCGTGTTCATTTAGCCCCCCTAAACTATGCATTGCAGTTTTCACGGATATTAGACAAGACATGAACATCGTGAGATTTTTTTAATACTGTAAATAATGTCGCTGATACATGATGCAGGTCCGAGAAGAGGTACTTGATGGGGTACTCCAGGCTGACGCAGCCTGCTGAAACAAACTCTAGATCTTTGGTCCCGTTCTTTCTGTTGGCAGATTCGCTACGGAGAAAGAAGCAGTAGACCTGGCAAATGATACTACTTATGGTCTTGGCGCCGGACTGCACTCGAGTGAGTCCAGCGCGCAAAGGGTCTCGGAGATCTAACCGCATGCCTTTGTAGCCGACGCCAACCAGTGTATGCGAGTCTCGTCTGCCTTGGAGGCTGGAACGGTGCGTACTGCTGCCTTTCGGTGTAGTATGCTCATGACGCCTTCTAGGTTTGGATCAACCAGTATAATTTGCTCAACAACAACGTCCCATTTGGTGGAAAGAAACAGAGCGGCATAGGTTCGTGGTAAGGGGATTACTGCATGAATCACGGGCTGAAGTTTTTTCAAGGTCGTGAACTTGGCAGTTACGCCCTTGCCGAGTATACATCCGTCAAGGCCGTGCACTGGAGCTTTGGTGAAAAACTCGACTGGCCATTGTAGGAATTACGGGAGCGCACGTTTTGTATTGAAGAAAGCTTTCTTGGGTGCCTGCTCATCAACCACGTTGTATAATTAGTTTTGGGGTTGTAAGTTTACAAAGGAAGAGAGTAAATGAATGCCGTTCTCACTCCTATGTCTACGTGGCAGCGCGTCACGCGTCGTACTTTATGAGGATCTCGACACGGTGAACACGGGAGTAGTCTGCGGAGGGCGCACAGGATTGAGCGTAACTTTGGAGTCCGAAATTATAGAAGTGTGGCACACGAAGAGAAGCACGAAATAGCAAACGTCCCAGCACGTAGTACACGTACTATGTACATGGCTCGAATATCAAGACAAAAACGACAACCACATGTGCAAGCTTTATGTAAGTATGATCAAGTACAGTCGCGATCATTGTACACATTGTGGTGGCCATACCAGCCACATTGACTCATCGCCACCGCCGGGTCTTGATGATGAACAGGCCTATCAGATCAAACGCGTCAGAATGGCCGTGAAGAACAGCACAGCAACGTGAATCCCTACGACTGGAACATGAGCTCGGCTGTGGGGTATTCTCCCTGATCCGACGGCCACTGATACATATCCTCTTGGAGGGGAAGCGGATACGAAAAGTGAAACGACGTCGCCGAATCACAGTGGGGCGTCCCACCCCACGATTCAGGGGTGGCTTCGACGGGTTCGGTGGCCGGTGGTCCTGGCTGTGCGACCTGAGCCGTCGTCTCGACGGACAGGAACAAGCTACACGGCGTCTTTCGTCGCTCGCATCGGAGACAGCGTGACGAGTTGTCGTCGTACGTGCACTGGGGGAGGGAGCGTGTCACTCGGTCCGTCGTCAGCCAAGAGAGAGCGGAGGTGACGATACCTTTTTGTGGCTTTTGCGGCAAGACTCGCAAGCTTCCCTGGCTCTTTCTGTGGTACCGTTCATGGTGCTGCTTGAGGGGGCCGGAGAGGTCGAACAACAAGGCTTTAAATACGGGTGGGCAAGGGCGAGAGAGAGCAGGAAAAAAAAAAAAGAAAAAAAGGCGAGCAGACATGGGCATGGCTAAAACGTTATGGATCAGAAAACGGTCGTGCGATGATCAGCAAGAGGAAGGCACCCTTTCTGATCTTCACCGCGAGCCTGGATGATGTTCTGCGGAGGTGCAACATCAAGAGTGAGATTCACCGCCATGATTCTTTACGCTCGGAGCTGTCTCATGACCGGCCTATAAGATCGTGGAGAACGCATCGCGGTATGCATGTTGCATGCCAATGCAACGTTGACCCTGTGGGATGTGCCACTCTTATCTGCGCTGGAAGAAGGGCATCGGAGGCACGGAGCATGCGCTGTCTTGTATACCAAATTGTGACATGTGTAGTCTCCGAGAACCAAGGATGATCGACCCGACGCCACAGTCAAGTGTTGTTCTTCACGTTTTCCTTGTCCTTGTGGTCCGAGCCTCGACATGGTTCTGCATAGCAAGTTGCATTCACCTCTTTATAGCAAGCCTCGCCCATGAGGTGTGGTGGACAACAACAACAGCGCTGATCAGGTTTCTTCTTTGGTGCGTCATTGGAGAACACGCCGGGATGTTTGATCCAACTTGCCTCAGACAGGCGACCCTGCATTCGCTTGTTCCATGTGGAGGCTAGAATGCGAGCCAAGCCATGCGACCACGGCGTGCGTTCATGTGCCTTTGGCACGCATATACGAACACGCCCTCCCCAAAACCGAGTATCTGGTGTCAAAAAACGCAGCAACACAACAGGAATTACATTTGCATGGCAGTGTCATGACAAAGAAAATAGAAAAATCCACGGAATGCCATAAACAAAACGTGAAAAAAACGGCGTTCGAAACATAAAAAGTGAACTAGGCCTCGCCCGAGTGGGTGAAACTGGCATTATCATCTTGCTCATTAGAAAAGGTTCCGGGATCTTCGGGATGAGTTTCCACATATCTGTTTGTTCGTGTGAGATATCCAGCATAAAGGTCTAGTGAAGATAGCCAACCCCGGGTTTGGTGCATTACCAATTACATTTTGGGTTCCATAACCGGCCATAGTGTACGATCTGAGGCTATCCCGATGAGCAAAAAGTTTATCACAAAAAGACCCATAAACTGACATAGTGGGGTCATGCTGATAGTAATTTTGGGTCTGAGTGTAATAGTTAGATCCTGTGGCGGCGGTGATGTCCGTGCTGGAGCGATTTGTGAGGAGAGAAGAAGCGCAGAAGGAGGTGTCTCACAAGCTCTGCTGATAGTTTTCCATCCCTGGCGCGACAGCTAACACGTTGGGTGCCTGCGACCTGAGTGTGGTGCCTTTCTCAAAGCTGTTGGTTTTAGGGAATTGATAGATACGCACCGTTCATGCCCAGGAGGGAGCATGGCAGTGTGTGGCTCTCCCGGCTGCATGATAAGCCATTCCGAGCGAGGCAACGTGTACCGAACGTCGGCGTCAGAGCTTGTGGGGACCTCCTCGATGGCGCCACCACCAGGCTGTGCAGCAGGGTATCGGGCCGGCTCAGGGTCCACTACACCCAAAACTGAGCTCGGACTTTCGGAGCGACGGGCCATACTGCAGTCAGACTTCTGCGTGAAACAACGACGACACGGTCCATCGGGTTTGCCATATTCCATCGGCTCGCACTAGTGTGCGCTCGAGTGACGCTCGACAGTCATATGCGGGGGGAAACTCACACGTTGCCTCGCCCTCCGGCAGGCGGTGCATGCTTTATCGGCACGGGGCCGTCTTTGTGTTGGTTGGGTAGGAGGACGTCGATGAGACATGGAGAAGATGGGGTTGATGCTGATGGGAAACGTAGCACAGACGACCTCTATTTAAATCTCGAGGCTTGAAGGCCTACGCGTTGGTGTTTAGAGGGTGGCATGTAATATTCGTGGGCCCACTAAACCTATCGTGTCCTATCACAAATGATGGAGCATATTACTGATCACAACATCAGAAATTCCCCGATTAAACCTGCCCGCGCAACTTGACTGAATGCAGTAGTGAGTACGAATTAATGAAGAACTGCGGAAACCTCACGATAACGAGAAGGCGAGAATGAGACCAGCTGGCGGATCAGGGCTGGGTGACAAGGTTGGAATATGGGCCGAATTTCCTTTTTCATGATCAGCGCTCGGGGGACATTCTCTATTCTCGTTCTCCTCTGCCAACATAGGACCAAGGCTGTGGCACACGACAAAGGAAAAGACTGCTAACCACGTTCAGGACGAATGTGCTCAGCAAAAAAATGCAACAGGGTTCAAGTAAAAATACAGTACAATGTCACAATGCCAGATAATCTTTCACTTCTTCTTCGCTTAGTTTACGGAACGTAGGTCGTGGCCGCCCGGTTTCTCCCCCTTCCTTTCCTGCATCGAGTTCTTCCACTGTCGGCACTGTGACCACACCAATCTCGATGGTTTTCTCCGTCATTTGGCCTTCGAACCCCTCCTTAAGGGTTAACAGGGCTGTATGAATTGCGTCCTCCAGGCTAATATCATCGTTGTATCTATTTACGTTTTAAAAATGTGAGTTGATGTACATGCGTTTGATGAGCCAACATGTGCGCAACTTACCGCTTTTCCAAGAAAGTCTTTGCATTTACCATATTCTTGCCTATCGCGCTGGCCTTCCAAGCCCAGAATGACCCTGATGGATCAACTTGATAGAGACAAGGTCCCCGATGAATATCGTATCCTGCGACTAGCAGCGACACGCCGAACGGACGCACACCACTATGAAAAAAATGTGGAGCTGGAGCAAGCGAGCCACGTGTGGGAACCGACTTACCCAGACTGAGTGGCTTCCTGCATTACGGTTGCGATCTCTTGAGTCAAAACTTTCGTGGGTGGATACTCTCCGTACATTTTCCAGTATGCTTGTGCACTTTTACGTGCACGCGCGATGAGTACGCGAAAATCGGGGCCCATCCCTGAATAGACTATGCCTATGTTGGGGCAGACTACGGCAACCTTTTCGATCATGGAGTCGTCAATCAGTATGGATGAGGACTTCTTCTCTGTGGCGATGACAATGCCGTTTGACGCTAGAAAGCATGAGCATCCGACGGACGGATATTAGTATGATGATACCTTTAATCCCGAGGCTTGTGGTACCCTGTGAAACGGCGGCCAGGGCGTGTTCAATCTGCACAAGCTTCCCACTCGGCGAGAAGACAGTCAGGGAGTAGCTGTGGGGGGTGAGCGGTGAGGACAGGATTGGGTGCGTGTGCCATACCTGTATGCGCCGCCGTCTGCACTGGCCATTGTGAGGGTTGATGGGGAGGAATTAAAACCGACAGTCTGAGGAGCGATCGTATATATTACGGACGCGCGTCGGGCACACGCGTCCTCGTCTTCGCAAACACGCCCAAATATTTGTACATCCACTTCGGGCTACTATCGTACAACGCATACATCCACCCCCCTAGTACTACTCTGCGGCCAGAGGCGTCGTCCTCAGATACGATTGCTGCCAGCACACGCGTCAGCGCCGGAAGGACACAGGAACCAGCATATACCTTGTGGAATGTCACCTGCGGGAACAGCTGCTTGGCCTCCTCGTTGTTGACCGTCGGGTGCACGATCACGTCGTCGCCCTTGTTCCAGTTGACCGGCGTCGTCACCCGGTACTTGTCCCCGAGTTGCAGCGCTATATTCGTGATTCAGTACCCATAGTCAGCCAAGTTCTTGTCCCTCACAGTCAACAACGCTACATAGAATCAGCACGGACTTGCGACGGAGATGAAACGCGATCCTTACCGAATGATCTCGTCAAAGTTCCTTCCCGTCGAAGCGGGGTAAGACACCGTCAGGCGAATGACTTTCTTAGGGTCGATGACGAAGACGGTCCGGATCTGTGCTGCGATAAGCACCGGCTCGGCAAAGAGGCGATCGCACTCGCCGTAAAGGGCAGGCCTTTGTTGTCGCGGTTCGTAGCGTCCTGCTCGTCGAGCATGTCGTACAGCGTAGATATCTTTCTGTCCGCATCGGCAATCTGTGCGATCGTGAGCACGCACAAGGCACAGAAGCACAAGGGATCGGATTACAATCGGGAACTGGACGTTGGTAGGGCCATATCTGGTGCCGTACTCGTTGATGTCCTGGACCCATTTATGGTGGTCGTCGAGCCCGTTGGCGGAAATGCCGATAAGCTTGACGTTGCGCTTGGCAAAGTCGTCTGCACGACGGGCGACCTCACCGAGTTCGGTGGTGCAGACAGGAGTAAAGTCTCCTGGGTGAGAGAAGAGGATGGCCTGAAACGATATCGATCAGCTTGTTGGGGTGGCCGAAACGAGGCGGTCCATACCCAAGAGCTGCCGATCCATTCGTGGAAGCGGATCGGGCCAGCTGTGGTCTGAGCCTCGAAGTCGGGGGCGGTGTTACCAAGACGCAGGGCAGGCATGATACGATCTTCTTCAATTCAAGAAAGGAACACGGACGATCAGATAACAGGTGCCCTTTTATCTGAAATACTTATGATGAATGATGGCGTCTTCGCTTCTCACGACTCGTAGAGCGTCAACAAATTTATTGCAATTGTTGCGTGCTCTAGTAATACGCGACCGCATGCAAAATACTGTGTGGATGTTGTTCTTGCTGTGCCTGAAGGATCCGGTCGATATCCTCATCAACGTCCTGCGACACCTCAATCTATAATCCCCCCGATCAGAACATGACCCCAATTCATCATGCCAACTAACCGCTGCTGCCAGATCCAGCATTGCCTTTCCAGCAATGAGTGCCTCCTCATGGTTGTCCTTGATTTCAATATTAATAATATGTACGGGCTTGTTGAATTCGCCGCCACGACCGAGGAGATCTATTTCGTCCGTTAGCTTAATAAAACTATACCTCGTGTTGCGCAGACCCACCATCACATACAGCGTCGAAACAGCGCTCCTCGCATGTGATCACCACATCAGCGATGGTTCTACTATCCTGCCACCGTTCTGGAGCCAATTTGATTCTGCGATTGCGATCTAGCATCTGTAATAACCCATTTGCGGTGTACCTTGCACTCGTAAGGCCAAATGCATAAACGTAAGTGTTCGGCCTTGACTCACAAACGCGGGTCTTTTGATTGTAGTTCCTCATATATTGTATTATAAGGCGTCCCGAATGGGTAGATATTTGGCTTATCTATAGAGGGACCGGGAAGGCGAACAGCGGAACCTGTGCCGTATGAAATAACTTTATAACCTGCCTTTCTGAAATTCCGGTTAGCAAGCTTCGCGTTCGTCGAATGGAGAGCACTGCTTACTGAAGGACATGATGGCCCTCCATAGAACGATTCTGGAAGGCGTCAGAATGCTAATGCTTGCGGCGGCATTACTCATCCTCACCTGGTTACTGGCGCAAACAACACAGAATAGCGGTCGGGGTTTGTATGTCGGGGTGAATGATGCCTCGTTATTTACTGGTGCTGGTGTGCTGGAATTGGCATTCGATGAAGTTTGGTATTGCACTTGCTGCGGGGTCGCATGCGAATCAGATGCTGGCCAGCTTGGCTGTGGCACTGGTGGGACAGGCGATCCCGAGGGTACTCTTTGCAAGCGTGGGTCGCCGCGTGCAAGGCGGGGATCACGCGCGCGACGAGGGTCCATGCAAGTCTAATGGAAAAGAGAAAACGGTGTCAGCGTGTTTCAGACCGGAAGACGTAAAGGTCAGCAGTATCTAGAACATGTCTAGTCTCCACCTTGACCCGCAAACGAAGAAAACGCGCGGGTCAATGAAGCTTCCACTCTGAATCATCAAGCGAGGACTTGACAGCGAGACGGCACTTACTCGAAAAAGTGGAAGTAAAGGATCAACAAGTGTGACGCAGGTCACATCCCTTCCTTCCCTGTGTCCCCGCACCTCGCGATGGCGTACGTTTAGCCGCGCGACTCCCCCTCTGACATGCTCAAACTTTGACAGACTGGAGGCTATCGTGCAGAGGATGTCTTCTCTCCGTTACCCATCCGATGATGATTTCCACATGATTGGGTCTGCTATAGCTCACGACAAGGAAGCCATGGACACATTGAGTTCTGAAATCAACACAATCATGGTGCAGTTGGAGCGGGTCCGTCTTCGCAAGATGGAACTTCAGGAAAACATTCGGCAGTACAAGTCCTTGGTTACCCTGGCACGGCGCATCCCATCCGAGGTGCTCGCCCACATCATTGAACTCTCCGCCAAAAGCGGTTGGACCCGCGCTCCCCTCGTCGCATCCCAAGTGTGCTCTGCTTGGAGGAAAGCGGCGGAATATCCGCGCGTCTGGTCCCGCATATACATCGATTGTGGACTTGGCAACCCCTTGACAAAGACGAAATTATGGCTTTCCAAGGCGCAGCAGTCTCCCTTGCATATCGCCCTTGAAGTTCCTGCCAATGCATTGTCTGTGGACGACGTTCTCTCCTTGCTCTTCGAGTGTTCCACTCAGTGGAGGAGCGTCGACGTCCGGACTCATGACTCGGTCCAACTTAATCACATCTTGTCACTAATGCACCATCCGTTTCCACAATTACGCAGGTTTGACTGCGTAACCTGCTGGGAAGCTCCCACAGCAGATCTGGTTGACTTTTCTACTATTCTCGACGCCCCTTCGTTACATCAACTCGACATTGAGCTGCCTAATTTACCCCGCTGGAACATCCCTTTCCAATTGACAAGTATGCGCCTCTTTCTTTCGACACACAGAATTTTTCCAAATGCAATCAGTGCTTCAAGATGGACCAGCATGCTCGCCAATCTGCATGGCTTGAAGCACTTGACGCTGGAGCTCTCTAGCGACTCGGAATATGACTATGAAATTGATACCACACAAGTGGTGGATATTCCTCAGATCGAATCAATGGTGTTTGTGGTACCCCGTGGACTACTCGTCGTGTTGATCAGCATGCGGGCCCCAACGCTCCAAAAGTTCCTTCTCCGCTGTTTTCCAGAACACCTGCCACACGTCTCACCTGGTCCGAACATTCGTCTATTCCTGGAGTCGTCTCCCCACATTAAATTGTTAGAATTACACGATGTAGACTTGGCTCGGGAGGAATTGGTGCGATGCATCGCATTATTACCTCGACTGGAGGAGCTTCGCTTGCACGACAGCGACATAACAGACGACGAGCTGTGCTTCCTACATCTATGTCCAAATCTCGTACGGTTGGATGTACGGTGGTGCACGCAACTGTCGGGCTCGGCGTTGGTTCAGCTGGTCAAGAGCCGCGTTCGAGTCGAGAAACCGGGACCGATATACCAACAGGCCAAGAATATGGAGGAGGTAGCCGCCATAAACTGTTTACATGTAAAGGAACAAGACGTCCTCGATCTTGCGGAATTCACCGCATGCAGGCTCATGCTGAGATCGGGGGATGACTTTTGTCGTGAGTAGCACCCAGTTCTGTACTAGTGCATCCTGGGCTGATGGCGTCGTCGATCCAGGCAGCAGAGGCTGCTGTGCCAATGACAGATACAGACAACGGATGCGTCTTCGTCACAACATTGGCTTCCACGAGAAAAACCCTGTGCTCGCTAGAATTACACTTTGATTGTTGTAAACACATGTGTAGTCATGTTCGTCGCAAACTATGGCAGACTGTGGTCGAAAAGGACACCGTCCACCTCAAACAAGGACGCAATCCATCTTGCGCTGGGAGGCAACCGCTGCCCAGCCTGGTGTAGCTTTAGCGGCGTTCTCAGCTCCTAGCGGTAAACATGAAAGAAAAAGAAAAGTCGCCCACTCCACTACACACATCACGTGGTCCGATGACCTCCCGACTCGCACCCGACCCGCACCTTTCTCTGGCCTCATGGGATTCGTAGACCGTACTGCAGACTTCCGGGAAGTCATAAAGTCAAACGAAGGCTTAACGCCTTCCCAAAAACGACGAAAACTAGCACCCGAGGCTGAGCCTCATGATACCTTCGGGAAGCGATATGTGGAGGAGGCCTATATCATCGTACGCCCTCTGCTCCGAGGCTCGCCTGCGTGCCGCTGACGTGTCTCTACCCAGCTAAATCACATAAACTCCCTAACACGGGTCCTGTCCAACGTCCGTCGACCTTACCTCAACGTCGATTCCAACGCGAGCCCGCTTGTGCGGCAAAGTTCTCGGAACCTTGACTTCAACGATTCTCAGCAAACGTGGTCCGAGATTAAATATCTCTCGAACGAAGAAAGGGACCAGATTGATCTCCAGGCCCGACTCATACTCACCCGTTGTGCGGATCGTGTCAAGGAGATGGAAGCCCTCGAAAAGCGTGCGTTTCTGTCCCGTCTCATAGACAAAAAGTGACCCTTTCGATATCCAACTCTTTTTTAAACAGGGCGTACAGAGATTGCTGCGCGTAACACGAATCCACTCGCACGATTTCTCCCGGCGAGACTGGTGCAGGGTGATTCAGCTACGCTGCCAGGGTATCTAGCCGCTCACCATGCGAGCATGACGTGGTACCTTGGACGACGGTTAACCGAGGCGAGCCAGCTCCAAAAGGAGTTGCAAGAGGAGCGTGTCAAGCGGCAACTTGAACGAACACGCACGCTCGGGTCGAGTGCTGTTCGTCAAGTTGTCGCAAATCAATCGAGGACTGTACAAGCGGGGCAGCAGCCGGCAAATGAAAGCTGGCTTGGTGGTGCTTCGTCTGCGCTTGTGTCCGGCATTGCTGCCACGATCGGTTCCGCTTCCAGTCGATCCGCTGCCATCAAGCCGCTCGGATCCACCTCTTCTGTAGAGACTTCGGAAGATGACGAAGAAGAGCTAGAATTAACTGAGTCACAAATTCTCCAATTCGAGACTGAGAATGCAAACATTCTGCGTTCTGTCCAGGATACACTGGAGTCGGTGCAACAAGCCGAGGCACGCTTGATCGACATCAGCAATTTGCAAGTGGAGCTCATCACGCACCTCACACGTCAGACAGAGATCACTGAGCAGCTCTATGAAGATGCAATAGCGACTACTTCCACCGTCGAGAAGGGTAACGTGCAACTCAGCGAGGCAAGACGGAGGGCAAAGGACAGTAGAATATTCATTCTCGTGTTCCTTATCGGAGCCAGCCTGTCTCTATTGTTCTTACACTTATACTAGACCTTGTGGACCCTTTCTAGTATGGTATACGATATTTAGTTATCTAAGTAGATGAGGTGATGTACCGCCGGTATGTAATATTGCAACTCGAATGCTAAAAATTGCTCCAGATCCGTCCCTTTCCGATGTATAGTCAGGGGAGTGAAAGGAGGGGAACACCTTCCTCGGTGTTTTCCGGTGCCTCTGCACCCAGCCCATCAGTGGTTGAGTGACCGCCGTGTAATGAGCCAATTTGTTTTTGTACCAAAGAATAGACTACACTATTGGAAGTCAGACGAGATGAAATCGTACGAGGGAAAAAAACATACGAGCTCGAAACAATGGAGACTATGATGCCTCCTATGATCAAAGAGGTATTGAGAAGTTTGGTCGCTAGATGGAAGATCGTCGTGAAATGAGCAGTGAACGAAGGTGGATAACGTGCATGCGTCCATGTGACTTCTCTGTTCGCCGTCTGACAGGGTTGCGATGCGCGACCCTACGAAAACGTACACCAAAACGCGAGGAAGCACGAAGAGGGTGGCGAGCGTAAATTGGGACAGGGACACGGACTCGATGCTCTGAGGCACGAAACGTGAGGAGATACGCAGACTCCGCGGAGGGAATTACTTGCGGCGAACAGAGAATTGGAATAGACCCAAGGAGGAAATGGGGAGATGCGGATGAGGATAATGAGAGGCAAGCCTCTCGCACGCTGCTCAACACGGTGGAGACGGAATAGGGCGAAGCATGAAATGACTAACAATGACAGCATCGAGGGCGGCCCATCTCTCGTTTGTAGTAGCCCATTTGTGTAAGCGATTGCTAAAGAGAGAGCGCAAGATAACGAAGACGAGAGCGGACCCGCCCACAGTGGCGATAGCTGCGGGAATGAAGCCCATCATGCCATAAGTGAAACCACAGAGATTTATGAGGGTGGTGTGCCCGATGAAAGGAGGAAACGATGTCAAGACTGGACAAGCTGAGCACGAACGGACGGGTGTACGGGTGGAAAAAGCGCACCAATCACGGCGACGAGAATGAGCGAACCGTACGGAAGACGGCGAATTAGGAGAGCGAGATCGTACATGGCCTGCGCGATGCGATCCGGCGAGACCCAAGCGATGAAAACGACGAGGGCCGCGTTGAAGAGAAGGATGAAACATACGGTGGCCTGGCGCTCGCGGTTATGACGGAGATGGGAGAGCAACTGGAGGCCTACCTTTGCATGGATGCTGAGATTCTGGTAGTGCTTGAGGGTGGAGCGCAAATGAGCGGGCCACTGGCTGCGCGGGTCGGGGCGTGGCATTTGGGATTAACCAACACGCTCGACGCCTCATGGAAAAGTTTTCAGCGTTCAGGGTGAGCATTTCATATCCTCGCAGAGAACGCTCGCTCACGTCCAACAGGACCCTGGCACGGGAATACAGGTCAGCGCAATCCACAAATCTGAGCACTCGATTGATCCTCTCCAGCCCTTTCTCTTCCCGCTTCCACCGCCAGAGCGCTCCCTTTTGCACTCCCTTTCGTTCCCCCTCCGCCTCACCGTCGCCCTCCTGCGCTCCGTCCTCGTCCTCGCACTCGCGCTCCTCCATGTCCTCCTGCAAAACTCGCTATGCCTCCTTCTCGTGCGTCTCCTCCTTTCTCGCCTATCTCGCCTCAGAACTGGATCTAGTCTCCGGTTCCCCCCCTCCACCGCCTCGCCGAGGCCCTCGCCACCCGTCTGCTGAGCCGACTCGTCCTTTTCGTCCTCGGCTTTCTCTCCGTTCCCGAGGAACAGGTGGCCCGCAAGCGAGGGTTTGTCTCCTTTCATCCCCAGACGCCGCTGTTGAAGCTTTTTCCAAACAGGCCCTCGGACGCCCCTTGGAACCCAAAAGCTGGGGACATCATCGTGTCTAATTGGTCCTCCTGGATCGACGTCCTCTGGCTCTCCTACCGGTCAGTGATTCCGTCGAACATCCCAACCTCAAACCTATTGTCATCACAGGTTTAATCCAATCTTTGTTCTTCCCGTTGCCGACGAGACGAAGCCACCACTCGCGCCCTCTGTTGCTGGCGGAGAAGCCATATCCTACAGGCCTGGTCGCAAAACAGGCACCGGTTCTGCAGCGATATCTATCCCGACTCGGTCCATCGCCCCACGTCTGCCCATCCGTGGCTTCCGCCGAGTGTCTTTGTTGACCATGATTCGAGCCACCGGTCTTACTCCGCAGTCGCCCTCTTCGGGCCCCTTTACCTCGTTGGAAGACATTCGAAAATCCGCCAAACGACCAGTCGTAGTTTTTCCCGAGTGCACAACAAGCAATGGACGTGGCCTTCTTCGGTTTGCTCGCGTTTTCGAGGGCTATAATGTTCCGGTAAAGCGGTTCGACGTGTTTGTCATGTGTACCAGGTGGGGATGCACGACATCGAGTTCGAGTCTCTCTCATGGCTTGTAACCCCAGATACGACCTGCCGACGATCTTCCAGCCATCCGTCGCACACCCCATTGCATCTTCCACATTAAACCCCCTTCACCATTTATTCACCATTGCGACTGCCTTGTCTCCTCAGGCCATGTCTGTGCGCTTACTTCCACTCTCCGAGTCCCCTTCTTCCCAGCTTTTCATGGTGAGCGAGGTACTCCCCGAATTGGTTATTGACACGCTCTCCGAAGCGTGCGCCGTCTTAATCACCAGAATCGGAAAACTAAAACGCGTCGGATTTGGTTGGGAAGACAAGATGGCGTTTCTAGATCTCTACTCCGCTCAACGGAAGCAATAGACCTACTCGTTTGCCCAGCGTTGGTCACGGTTTGCGTCAGCTATATTCGACCCGTGCGCAGAAGCTTCATCTGCGGATCGCCTCGAGAAGTCACCTCAAAGGCTAATCTTCCATTGATCATTCATCTCAGTACCTAATGATCGATGAACCGCGGGACAAATTACGCATATATACCTTAATCTAAGTAGAGCAATACAATAGATAACACAGTGGTACACGCCTGGACGACAGCGTTTTACAGACCCTTCCTCATGAAACTGGCTGATCCAACATATCCTGCACAAGCATTGCCCAGCTCTCATTTGCACCCGACTCGCCAGAAATGAAAAGACCAAGGTTATCAAAGCTATTGCTTACCGGCTCCGCGGAAGGTGGTCCGAAAAAGTTTGGATCTCCAAAGTTTCCCGGAAAGTAACCCTCAAAAACTGGATGTGGCGGTGTTGACGTAAAGCTTTGTTGATGTGAAGGCGATCGGGTAGCCATATCAGCTGGGACATTAGAGTATACATTAGATTGGAAGGTAGCCTTTGGGCTAAAATGAAATTGGGTGGGGAAGACATTGGTGTTGGTCGCCGTGGGACTGGGCATCTCAGGGGGTGGTAGCATCGTCAAGTATTCCACGAGTGATGGATGAACTTCGGGAACGGGGTCCGAATGGCTATAACTATCCTCTGAAGCGTTGGATGGAGAGCTTGCTGGACTCGTTGGCATCGAAGAAGCGTTTTTGGCACTTCTACGACTGTGTTGTGAGAGGATTTTGCTGACTAATACTTGTGTTTGGCCCCCGAATACCGCAAGCTCGTCGACACCCGTCTCTGGGAGAAGCATAGCAGGACCCGTACCACGGGAAGTAGCCTTATTAATAGGCACTTGCCCCTGTGCTTGCTGAGACTTGGCTTTCAAGTGCATTAACACAGCCTAGAACCAGTCCATCAACCGAAACTAGACCTGGAGACGAAACCATGATTCACCAGTCCGGATTTTGCGCGCGGAGATATCGTCGCTCCGCTCCTAAAAATGTTCATCGCTAGATCCAGTTCCAGCTGTGCGGAGGGTGCCATCGAAGAAGACGGAGCCCTCGTGAGAATAGACCCGACGATAACCTGGAGATAAATGAGCTCATGCACAATCCCGAGAGATCAAGCTAACCGTGGCAGACAACAGATGATGCCACATCGTCCAAAAACGAGAACACAATTGCGGGTATTTCTGATAATTTATTGCGGTGGTTTTTATAACTGCCGAGGCACATTGGTACGCAGCAAGAAAAGACGGTGAAAAAGGGCTAGAAAGTGGGTTGACAGGAAAATCCATCAGGGCCTGCGCGAAGAAGCTGCGATGTATATACATTATTGCTGAGATTGAGTGATGAGTATCGGAAAGCAACTTTGACAGTGAAAACATACTGGTATTCTTAAACGTGGATAGCATCAGACCACGCATATAAGCAGTTGGCATCGCATAATCGTCCATAGAACTAGAGCGATATAGATCCAACGAAGGAGGGAGGATTTTCTCCCGAACTTTCCGATCCAGTTCCAGTATGATTTCGTATGATGGTGGCTTCACAGTAAGCGTGCTCTCAAGCACTGGTATGAATACCTCTTTTGTAAAAATGTATTTCCAGCGGAAGACTGCGAAGTCGATTCAACGGAGCGACGAGGACAATACAAATAAAATTCTCACAGCCAACCTCAACTTCGCCTTTGTTATTGATAGTCTCCGTATCATCCTCCGGGAATTCACAGTCAACATACGACAGGCTGATTGAAGGCGGTCGCCCAAGAGTCATACACTACTCGAGTGAGAATACATTCACAAGACAATTATTGCAATGCTTACATGAAACACGTCGGCTGCCAAGAGTTCCCAAAAGAGGAACCGGCGTCGCTGAATCGCTTTCGGGGGCATGTTGAAACGCGCGGGATCACGATCTAGATACCGATCAGAATTTTATCCACCTCGATTATACAGACGTACGTAGGCCCATCTACCGAAACAAATTAGAGTCACTCGACTGTTACTTTGAACACTCACGCTTTGTGCAAGCTTATTTGCGATTGCCATAACTGACCAGGCACAGTCGAGTGTAGGATGCCGCCCATGGTTTGCGTAGTAGAAAGACATTAAACACAAGGCTTGTATAGTGTGGATACTGGGTATGTCATAAACCAGTTTCAACGACAGCGCCAAGCGAGAGAGTTGAAAATAACTTTCGGCTTCGCTATTGTATGGAGGAAGAGTGAGGTCCGTGAGTGCACCGTGGGCGAAGACCAAGTACAGGACAGCTATAGTGTGCGGAGAAATTTCCTTCTCGTCCTCGGAAACCTCCGCTTTCCTATGTTGCACAAGAGCATAAATGGGGGCCAGGACATCGTCAATAAGCTCTTCGCGAGTAATGGGCCGAAAAACCCAAGCGGAGTTTTCCAAGTAAGTCTCGCATAGGGCTGTAGCACGTGGATACTCGGGGAGAAAATTGAGCAACGTGTCAAAGGCGTCGCACCGCTTCGAATCATCACCGAGATCGGCATGATAAAAAGGGACCAAGGACGCCAAATGGTTAATTTCAGAAGAGATCTGAGGCAAACTATCCATAGGAGCAGAAGATCCCGAGTCCTTGTCGGACAGTTCTGCACCAGCCTGTTCACGAAAAATGTTGGAGAACATCACACCACAATCAAATATCACCTACCAAAAAGAGGGTCTAAAGAGCTTCCATCAGTATACTGACGCACGACATGAAGAGATGCTCACCTCGGGGCCCGCCGCGCGGCCAAAGTAATTGGAGTCTCCCCGCTCGGTGATCGTGAGGGTCCCCATACCACTTATCGTGACAGCTTGGTCATCTCCCGAAGGACCCCGAGGAGCTGGCTCAAGTCCATACTTGATAGCCAACAATTCGTCAGTCAGCAAAGGGTGAATGTCGTTAGAAACCCCTGCTTGAAAAATACCCAAGGCATCTTCGAGGGAACGTATACGGTTACCCATATCTGAGATCTTACGATGCAGGTGCTCCGTATCGGCGAGGACGAATCTGACACAAACGTTTGATAACTGGATGTTCCTAGTATAAGTATTCATAGACACATACCGAGTACCGGCTCCAGTCGAAAGACTCCCTGGCGGGTCAAATTAAGCAGTCAACCTTGCGAATGGCACGGGACATACCGTTGGGACATATCGAGCGACACCCTCTGCGCACGCAGGAGCCACACGGCAATTTTTTGTCGCATTTCAGCTTCAATCTGGAACGAAATGAAAAAGGAGGAGGAGCTAGGAGAAGGAAGAGTACCTTCTGCATTCTGCACAGGATATCTCTCCGCGAGCGCGTTTGAACTCTATCTCTTCTTCTGTGGATATTTTACGGAACTGGCGTCGGGCAGTAGGGAGCGCCTTGGAGGAGTCGATTGGCATGGCGGTTGTTCGGTGCAGAGCCAAGTTCAACGGTTGGCGATGATCGTGACGGGCGAATCGGGTTACTATCCTTGTCTCGTTTGACACTCCGCAACAGCAGCTTGGTCAGAAAATCAACTGCACGTGACCATACGCGTCGCGCCAAATTGCTTCCGCCGCGTCCAAGTCGTCATCACCAGCAACATCATGCTCCCCCTCGCCCATTCCCTCCTCCTCCTCCTCCTCCTCTCCCCGCTGGCCGGTGGAGCAGCCACAAACACATCTCGATCTATAGTCACACCAGGAAACTCACACTCCTTGGCAGATTCCTACCAGTTCGATCCTCGAGACGGCTGGGAGCCTGTCTTAGTGACGAACCTACGCTACAAGTACCGCCGATCACCCGCTCGCTCTCCTGGAACGGCCTCTTCGGATACATCCGCTGTGCACTCCAGAAGCGCACTCAAGCGTCCACCGAGCCCAGACACCCGTGATTCCGTGAAGGACGTCCTCACATCTGCCGTGAATGCTCTCGCCAAGTTTACAAAGGGCCTTATTGGCATCGGAAAACCCGAGCCTGTCATAATTACTTGGTTCGAGATGCTTGTTTCGTCGTGATGTGTGCCTAACCCAGGAACATCCAGGTACACTGGTCATGATCTTCTCAACCCCAGTTGCTGGGACACACCAACATGGGCTCCCACGGTACCCCACAGATTAACATGAGCCGATGGCATTACTAACCGTATGCTTGCTTGCAAGGACCGATCCTTCGTTGCAGCTCTCACCATGGAAGGCTGGCTAGAAAAGCCTAAGTGCTTTACCTTTCTTGAACGTGAGTATAACTTTTCTTGTAAAGGATGATCTCCCCAACCCGATTTAGTCTGCAAAAACACAAGCAAGTGCGCATTTGTGAGGGTAGTGGACACTTGCGCTGGATGTGCAGAGGGTTCAAAACACGTTGACCTCACTCGGGCAGCCTTTGCAGAACTGGCTTCGTTGGAACAAGGCGTCCTGACAGTACAGATGCGTAGGGCAAATGAACCTGAAGATTGGTATGTCTGCAAATATCACTGTTGGTTAGCAGCAGTGCTAAAACGCTAGATTTTCCAGGAGCGAGGAACTGTGGGGCCCCAGAACACATGACTAACGATGATGTATTTCTAGCTTTGTACCATATGGGGCATACTGTACTCCTGATACCTGTTTACCAAAACGGAATAATTCCGTATTCAATACTTGTACATGTATACGGGGTGATGTACTCACCAATAGATCTTGGAGTGCAAAAGCGTATCACGCTTTGATAGCGTTCACTCGCTTCCTCTTTTTACTTGCATCAATCACCTCGCGTACTTTTCCTTCGTCAAACTCCTCGCTCTCGAAGAAAAGGGCGATCCTCTCTGCCTCGCTTTTACGGCGGATATAATGCAAAGCAGCTAGGTTGTACCCGACCATGTCTTTCTCGCGCTTCAGAGCATTCCTCAAGTGTATTCTCATTGGAATTAGCGTTGTTCGCATAATCCGATTAGCCACGATCTGATGGTGGTGCGTTTTGAGGAGAAAAAACGTGACATAGGAGACAAGCGCGATATTCCAGCCCTGTTTGGATCATTCTGAGCACGAGACTCGTTCAAGTACCATGTAAACACACCTTTTTTGCCCACATGTCCAAATATTGCATCAAAGACAACACCTTGCCAAATGGGAGTACCAATAAAGCATCGTATAACGCAGTGCGGGGGATCTTTTCCACGGTACTCAGGACGTAGGCATCTGGTTCTAGATCTAGCGCCGCAAGAATTTGGTTGCGAGGGGGTGGCTGTAGACCGGCTGCTTCTAGAGTCCCTGCTCTGGCTTTCTGCTCTTCAAAATCGCGGAATGCAGCTCGCTCGTTGTCGGCAAGATCGAGTGCCTCCATGATACGCTCTCCAGCCATGAGCGTTTCCATGGTTTGCTTCGTCACCGCGCCAGCTTCCGTAGAGGTTCCAGCGCCAGCGTCTTCCCCATGTTCGATCATTCCTTTTGATTGATTTAGAGTTTCCGCCAAGTCATTCTCATAGAGATGCTCTAATTCTCGTTCGCGTTCCTCTTCGAGGAAAAGCTGCAAAAGTTATCACGTCAAAAGACGTAATCTATGAAAAAAATAAAAATACGCACAGGCTCATCAAGCTTCTCCCAGATACGAATAGACTTGTCATGAGAGCCGGTTACTACAAAATCACCGCGGTGGCTGACTGCGAGAGCCCATATCTCGTTGTGATGTCCGTCAAGTTTCTGAATGTTTTCGAACTTAAATCGTAACTTAGTAGGTAAAGGGGGAAAGCACAAACATAAAGAGAGATCACCTTGTCGCCATCCCAATATTTAAGCATCTTATCTTTACCTATCGTCCAAAAGTAGTGGGATTTTTTCTCAAACAGAACCTGCGTGATGCCTTCCTCATGGGCAAAAATTGACCTGTGACAATCACCGAAATCGAGACCCCATATTTTGACGTTCTTGTCGGCAGAACACGTCACAATTAGTTTGGAGTCGTCTGAGATGTCCATAGCGAGAACTGGCAACTGAGCGAAAATGTCTGTGTCATGGTGTGTCAAATTCAAATGCTAACCAATATTACCTTATGCCCATATAACGACAGGAAAAACTTTAAGCTATCTTGATAGAAGATTTTGACGGTCGAGTCTAGAAGAGATACAGCGAGAAGCTTGCCATCCGGACTGAATCTGACCGAGAGCACATCATCAGACATCTTGAGAGTACGTGTATGAGCCAGTGTCAATGATTTCTTGGGTTGACTCTGAAGTGATTTTTAGCTTGCCAATCGGGTTCGTTCAAAAAAAGTGGGTACCTCATCTTCTGGCGTCACATCGTGCTTAAACTCCCAAAATTTGACTTCTTTATCAGCGCTGCCACTAGCAAGCATCTTCTCGTCCGGTCTGACATGCACCGACCACACAGCTGAGGAATGGGCCTTGACTGTATCAATGAGGGCTGAAGAGGCCAAGTCATAGATCAAGAGATCGCCTGACTTTGTGCCAATGGCAAGCTATTTGGGGCATGAGACAAGTAACGGACACATTCGAACGAATGATACAAACATGTCTATCGCCCGGCAGGAAAGTACTACAAATGGCGTAGCCACAATCCATTGTCCGGATGCACGCTGTGGTCTTCACGTTCCATAATTTGACTGTTCCTGTGGGAAGAATGAAAGGTATGCTGCCTGAATTACCAACACACCTACCATTGGATGCAGAGGCTAAAAGCTGATCATCCGAACTTAAACAAAGCGTCCGCACATCCGTTCGGTGTCCTGGTATTTCAAGCGAATAAGTTCGACTAGCCTCCGGGAGTTCGTCTTTCGATTTTTGAGGTGGTGGGATATCGTAAACTTCTAAAGCATTCGAGGCAAGGGCTAAAAGGATCTGCGTTTTTATGTCAGCGAATCGTTCTACCGAATCTGCGAAAACCGTACCTGGGTCCTTGATTTGTGACTATTGGCATCTTTGGTACCAAAATCGAACGATCTGACTTTACCACTCGCTCGAATAACCAAATATGGTGCGAATAAGTCAACCAGGTCGATTTCATCTGTGCCTGTTTCTTCGTTGTCCACTTTGTCATCCAGGTGTTTGTCTTCTGCTTTGGATTTTTCACTCTTTTCCTTCGCGCGTTTTCGACGTCGGGCCAGTTTCTTGCGCACCTCATCTTCAGTACGTATGCGAAACAATTCGATAGATCTATCATGTGATTGAACAGCGACATAGGGCTGCGAATCGTGGAATAATATTTGAGATACGTGATGATGCGAAGAGAGAGGGAGCGTGGCGCCCGCTTGGATCATCTTGCTGATCTAAAACAGTTGTTGTAACTCTGATAGCACACAAACATCTTGGAACGACGTACTTGGCCAGATTCGGTCGTCGTCAGACCTGCTACGATTGCGTTATGGTCAATCTTCCACACTTTTAGATCGCCTTCACTACTTCCGGTGAATATGAGATCTTGCTGGGGGCTGAGGTCCATTGACCACACTTCTGAATGATGGGCTACAATAGTTTGCACACAATGTTGGGTGGAGAGGTCCCACAGCTTCAGTAGGGTGTCTTTGGAAGTGGAAACAATGAAGCTGGTTGGGGACCCAGTGGAGGTCGAGGGTATATCCGCGGGAGACAAAAAGCGGATATTGGTAATTTGATCACGGTGACCCCGAAGCCTGAGATGCCCGTTGTCAGCAAGAGTAAAACAAGACAGAGCATACCGGGGAGTTACCGATAAAGTCCAACATCTGCGACGAGGTCCCAAACGATCAAGTCTGTATCCTGTGAGCCGGATGCGAGCTTTACGCCCTGCTTGTCGAACGCGAGTGCCGTTACGGCTTTTCGGTGGCCGTTGTAGGCCGCACGAACAGAACCCAGAATACTGTCCCATAGCCGAACAGAACCATCTGCATAACCGACTGCGAAGGTGTTGGGCTGAGGGGAGCGTTGGATGCATGTGACTTGTGCTCTGTGCCCGGTTTCATGCCACATGGCAAGCTAGAGTGACTATCAGGCGGTCGGAAAAAAAGCGAAAGGCGGTTTGAGCTACCATGTGCCCCCTCTTCATGTCCCAGACAAGGACGTCTTCGAGTGCAGGGACATATGCGAGCTTGCCATCGAACAATGAATTTGACGAGACGCTGCAAATCAGACCAAAGGCCTGCAGGGTGGCTCATAGAAATGGAAGAAAAACAAGCGAGCGAATGGGCTGTACCTGCGTTGGGCCGTGCCGTAGATAACTCTGGACCATTGGCAAGAAAACAAAGTACGCGACCACTACCGGATTAAGCGAGGCCTCAAGGACTGAAAAACATATCTTGCCCTCTCTCTTTCTCAGGCAATCATGATGCTCTACCCCACCGCACCCGAGTCCGCAAGCCGCTTCTTGTCCTTCCTCAATGCGTCCCCAACTCCCCTCCATGCAGTTCACAATGCTGCCGCCCGATTGGAGGCGGCGGGGTTTCGAAAGGTGCGTTGCGCTTTGCTCGTTTGCAGTCAGCCGGTATCACGAACGTACTCAGATAAGGGAGATCGATGACTGGGAGAAGCATATCGAACCCAAGGGAAAATACTACTTTACCCGGTATCACGATCTTACCCTTTGTTCGGTCCCCTGTCTCATTTGCCCAGAAACCAGACCTCCCTGCTTGCATTTACCATCCCGCCGAGCTGGAAACCTGGAACTGGCGTCTCTATCGTGGCGACACACGTGGACAGCCCAAATCTACGCGTGAGTGGTAACATGATATGAGCTGCCATCTGGTTTTGAAATGACCCGTGTCTCAGGTTCGCCCTGTGTCGAAAAAGAGCAACGTTGGCTATCTACAAGTTGGCGTCGAAACCTACGGAAGCGGAATTTGGCATTCGTGGTTCGACCGCGATCTGTCTCTGGCTGGGCGGGTTGTTGTCAACCAGCTAGATGAGTCTTTCCAGTCCAAGCTCATCAAGGTCGACAGGCCCCTGCTGCGTATTCCCAGTTTAGCCATCCACCGTGAGTAAACACACTATTCTTATCATCGTGTATTCAACATTCACCTCTTCCAGTTGACCGGGATGTTAACAAATCGTTCAAGTTTAACCAGGAAACCGAATTCGTACCGATCGCCGGCCTAATCGAGAGTCAACTCAACGCAGAGCCCATGAAATCGGGTAGTCCTTTCGCATCCAGTATCCAGCACAACCATCACCCGGCACTTTTGTCGATTCTCGCAAATGAACTTTCCATTGCCCCAGAGGAGATTCGTGACTTTGAGTTGTATGTATTCCCTTTTCTTCCCGTTCTCTACTTCAATTCCTATCAGGCAACTGTATGATACCCAGCCCTCGGTTTTAGGAGGCATCAACAACGAATTCATTTTTAGTCCCCGCCTGGACAACCTATTCTCATCGTAAGTCGAATCATTACACTTTAATCTTCTTGGCTTCATATGTTTGTTGAAGGTTTTGTGCCGTGGAAGCTTTGGCGGGTCATACAGAGGAAACTACCTTCGGCCTCGAAAGTAATGTGAATTGCATTGCACTTTTCAATCACGAAGAAGTTGGCAGCGTGTCATCTTCTGGTGCCCAGTCGTCTCTCATCCCATCGTTCCTCGAGAGGCTCTCTCCATCACCAGCGCTTCGTTCGCAGTCGATTGCCCGATCATTTCTCGTGTCGGCGGACGTGGGTCACGCAGTCCACCCCAACTACTCTTCGAAGCATGAAGATAATCACAGACCACAAATAAATGGAGGAATGGTTATCAAAACCAATGCCGACCAGCGCTACGCTTCCGATGCTATTAGCACGTTCCTTTTCAAGAAGCTCGTTGAACGTAAAGGTGGAAATGTACAAGAGTTTGAGGTTCGCAATGACATGTAAGTCGGTCCTTATTCACTGATGCACACAACGCACAACATTGTTGAAACATCTTCTCAGATCTTGCGGGTCGACTGTCGGTCCAGCGCTCTCTAAACTTGGATTGCGCACCGTGGATGTTGGCAATCCTATACTATCCATGCACTCCATAAGGGAGACGGGTGGCACACTAGATGTTCAGCATACCATCGACGCATTTGGTTCCCTATTTGAGGCATTCGCGGAGCTCGACCGGTCGCTTTCAGTTGATTAACGAGAAGATATCGCTCTCGTTTAACAGTACACAAAACGTGTACCCACTTGTTTTCAAAGGAATGGAGACGAATTGGACCAGCAATACGATATAGGAAAGACGACAGTCATTGTTTCTGCCGCTTTGCAGAGTTCTCGGCTGTTTCGCTGACGGCGCTTGACAAAAGTCTCCGTTTTTTCGCTGTTCTGGAATAATGGGCTAGAACCCATTCCTTTTCTGCTTCTTTTTGTTCGATGGTGCCTTGTCTTATTTCATACGCTGACAAGACTATAGTGAGGGCAAGGCAAATAGCCACGGAAACATACGTTTCATTTCGAAACGGGGCCCGACTTCGGCAAGCTGAACATCCCCTGGAGTCTTGACAAATACGTGATGCCTGCCGAGGATGAATGAGGCCAATAAATTTGTTATGCAACTCAAGGTTTACCGGAACGAGACGAAATCATTTTCATTCGCAAATGTCATGACACGTTTGCTGTCTTCCTTCGGCACGGGAAACAAGAATTTGAGCACGTCCCGTATCCGCATCCCAAGTTTTGAGTTGAATTGCTCGAATATGAGGTGTGGGTATTGCTCTGATACGGTGGATGATTTATAGGAGCCAATATCATGACGAAGGGCGACATTGTGGAGTGAAAAATGAACTGTTGGACCATGGGGAAAGTGGGAAACAATGAGGGCGTCTGAATATTGTGAGCATGGGTTGACGAGACGAAAATTAGCAGGCTGTTACTCACCTGGGATGCCCCTGTGTTCGTGCAAAACAATGAGGTCGGTTATGTCATTGGCACGGCATGCATCTGCCAGATCTTTGACAACGTAGTTTCCGCGATTTATTCGATTAGAGTTGGGAAACACGAGTCGCATTTCCTGGGCAATGATGATCATACGTTTTTTTAAGAATGTAAATGACTGATACCTTGGCAAACTGAAGAAGTTTTGAACTGGGATCTCTGGACGTGGTTATCATTATCTTGGGATCATGTATACCGGCACGCGAGTACTCGTTGTCGATATGTGTCGACGGTTCTGTGATCTCGGTGAGCCAACAAGGGTATGGTGAGGGTGCTGATTACCTTGCTGTGCTTGGTCGAATGCGAGATCTTTCCCCAAGTCCCTCGCGTCCTTTTTCAGTTCTGTCGGAAGCGGACGCCCAGACGCTAGGGCATCCTTGAGCTGGCGTTTGCGCTCGTAGGTTTGGCGTTCTTGTGCCTCCAGAGATTTTTGGTATACATATTCCCTGCGCTCACGAGCTTGTTTCCTCAGCTTACGAACCGTCAAAGTTGGCTGCAAACACGAGCTGTGAGACTCACCATGCTACGTCAGATGAGGCCCGAGGGAGCATCGGGATTCGGAGCAGGGCTTTGCTGATCACGTGACGGTTAGTCATAAATATTGTCGCGTTGCTACGTCGGAGTGTGAACTAGACCCAATCAGAGCTCATTGTTCCCACGAGGGTGTGAATGCAGTGGCGTGGGGGACAATAACACATGTCAACAACGCGTCGCGTAATTATGTTGAATGTGCCAAATACGCGCAACCCAGTCGCCCATAAAAACCGGCCGTGCGTTGCGTCGGCTCATCATTCGCTTTATTACTCTTTACTCTTTACTCAAATGGCTACCTCTCTTCGCTCTTCTCCTCTCCCTACCCCAAGCAAGAAGGTCCGTTTCCCTCCCTCCCTCCCTTCTCCCTCTCAC
Source organism: Austroboletus novae-zelandiae (assembly GCA_038090275.1). NCBI lineage: Eukaryota > Fungi > Basidiomycota > Agaricomycetes > Boletales > Boletaceae > Austroboletus > Austroboletus novae-zelandiae. The sequence continues at coordinate 46,723 of JBBPML010000072.1, read as the reverse complement.
CCCCTTTTAGGCTGCGCAGGCTCTTGCCGCCTTTTCCTTGAACTCTTCCTCGAAACCGTGCCTTGTCGATGACAAGAAGCGCTCCGTCTCCCCAGACACCCTAGGCGAAGACTCTGACGAGGAAGACGAGCTCAGTGTTCTTCGTTCCAAGTTTGTTGGCGAAATCGACCTACCGGAATGTGAGTTCGGACTGCGCCTCTTTCTCATCCAACTAACCACTGTCCTATAGGCGAGGAACCTCTTCTCAAAGAGTCCAAGCGCCGGTTTGTTCTCTTCCCTATACAATATCACGAGGTTTGTTTGTTTTAAATCACACGCAACTTGTTCTAACATGCCACCAGATTTGGCAAATGTACAAGAAGGCCGAGGCGTCTTTCTGGACCGCTGAGGAGATGGACCTCTCTAAGGACATCCATGACTGGAATAACCGTCTGAACGACAACGAGCGTCACTTTATCTCGCATGTCCTCGCCTTCTTCGCCGCTTCCGACGGCATTGTCAACGAAAACTTGGTCGAGCGCTTCTCCAACGAGGTACAGGCTGCCGAGGCCCGCTGTTTTTATGGTTTCCAGATCATGATGGAGAACATTCACTCTGAAACATATTCCCTCCTCATCGATACTTACATCAAAGATTCTGTACAACGTGAATATCTCTTCGATGCCGTGGACACGATCCCCTGTGTCAAGCGCAAAGCCGACTGGGCCCTACAATGGATTTCCGACGAGCGCTCGACGTTTGCTGAGCGCCTGGTCGCCTTTGCTGCGGTCGAAGGCATCTTCTTCTCTGGTTCTTTCGCTTCCATCTTCTGGCTAAAGAAGCGTGGTCTAATGCCCGGCCTTACCTTCTCCAACGAACTTATTAGCCGCGACGAGGGAATGCACACCGACTTCGCGTGCTTGCTTTTCAGTCACCTCAAGCGCCGCCCACATCCAGATGTTGTGAAGCATATCATCACAGAGGCTGTCAAGATTGAGCAAGAGTTCTTGACCGGTGGGTTGTCCTGCAAGTTCGGCATCGTATTTTACTTACCCGAGTCTTAGATGCGTTGCCTGTTGGCTTGATCGGAATGAACTCAAAGCTCATGTGCCAATACATTGAGTTTGTTGCTGACCGCCTGCTCGTTTCATTGGGGAACGAAAGGGTGTACAATGTGACGAATCCATTCGACTTCATGGATATGATTTCATTGCAAGGCAAGACCAACTTCTTCGAGAAGCGGGTGTCCGACTATTCGAAAGCAAATGTAAATCACAACCAAAAGAGCGAGTCGGCCCCTAGCAAGGTCTTGTGAGTACATTTGATGTTTCACTCTCACCTCTGAGCTGATCGTGATGTGAATAGCTCACTAGATGAGGACTTCTGAGCTCGTCTTGTTTGTTTGTTTTGTTTGCATTTTTATCCCAGATATTCGACTGCGGTGCTGTCGCATCATGAAATCTTTCACGGCATTACTTAGAATGTTGCACTACTATTGACATGTACTATCATCTATCTACTCGGCGATACCTCCTCAGCATTTGTTCCACCCGCATTTGTTATGAATACAATTTACTTGACCCGCTTTATATCAACCCCTGCGACGACTATCCATCAAGTCGACTCATGTGATAGTTTCAATTGCCACTGTTCCCAAATGTTCGCCTTTTCCTCTGACATGAATATTTTCACACCCCAGCTAATGGCATAATGTTGGAGCACTAGATTTAGTTCTTCGACTTCATCAAGCAATTCAAGGTGGAATATTCTGTATGCGAAAATGAGGCAACCAGTACTAACAGCCGCGCAACACGTGAACTTACCGCTTGAGTTCGGGGAGGCTGACGCACTTCTCACGTACCTCGCTCAACGCCATTGCATTAGAGTATGTGAACCCGTGCTGAGCGAAACGTCCACGAAGCGAGTCGATCGTGGGGTACGGTGCCGCACCCGGTAAGGTTACATTCCTTGACTAACACCGCATTGAGGTGAAAGCCATGAGAGGAAAATTGTAAGAGGTTACCCGCAAGTTGTTCAGCATGACTTGACCGAACGCATCTTGGAGACCAAACATCTCATATACAACGGCCCCGAGAATACTGCCGTCGTCAGCAGAAGCAAAGTGGTGCACGAACCAGTCGACGAGGGCAGAGCTAGAGTCTGGTGACATGTAGACCAGCACGCACTCGAAGAGGAGGAGGGTAGGGAGTGAGGGCGATAACAACTTGCCGAGCAACGGTTCCAGGGAAGTGGATGGTGGATGACGCAAATCGCACGGAAGCAAGTGGTATTTACTCGAGTGGAGCGCAGTTTCACCGGACGCTTGAAATCTTGAGATGGTTGTCTGGACGTTGATCGCGCCGTAGGAGACTCACCGATAACAATATCCTCGGGTGATCCCAGGACCGTGCTGAGCAACTTGCTTTTGCGGATAGCCACCGCCTTCTTGGTAGTAACGTCCGGAAAATCAAGTTCAAAATATGATTTCAAGACCTGCGAGCGTGGCCCGGTCTACCCGACGTCGACATCATTATCCAAAAAGTGAAGTCGAGGACGAACCACGTACGTTTATACGCCAGAACCTTGTATCGCTCCCAGCTCCTAGACTTATAATCTGGCACACGGTGTGCTGTTGCTCGCAGAGCTCTAACCACTGCTCGACAAGTGCATCGATGGACGTGGAGCGAACATAAGTTCCGATGTTGATCAACGGGGGACGAGTGGGTTGGAACTGAGCACGAGGGACGAGATGCGTAATAAAAGGATCTTGGATGTAGCCCTTTTTCACTGCAGAGAGTCTTGCGAGAGCTGCATCCGTATCCGTTTGGCGAATGGCAGCGTCGTTATCTGCACTACGATCACGATCCGGTGGGGGTAACATCCTCTGTTCAGTCTGACGTCAGCAACGACGTCAGCATCGCCCCTTACGCCAAATGACAACGTGCTATGTACTTAGTGCATCGTCCTCATCAACAAGACAACTTGACTCAATATGTAGGCAATCCTGCTTGTTGACATTTTGGAGGAAACGCGCGGAATCTTCGCGCATTGCACGGTCTAGATGAAACCAAAGACTTCATTCGACACGTAAATCTCGCGTCGAAATGCAGAATTAAGCATATATAATTTACTTGACATAAGACAAGCCAAATGGATGGTCAGCGTTGCTTTTTTGATTCCGTCAATTTCTTCTCCCCGGTTTCCTGCAAGGATTTTCTGTCTTCCAAGATGGAGGTGATGATGTAGGCCACGAGGACTAGGTTTGCAGCGGCAATGGCAGTTATAGCAGCATAATTGTTGTTACCTGACAAGTGCAGTGAGCGGCGTCCAAGGGTGATTAGAGTAACACTGCACCTCCCCACAAGTACCTGAGCGAAACAAAGTAAGAGGAAATGGGCAGGACAGCAAGCGTAACCGCGAAAAGCAACAATTTGATGAGAGCTGCCCTGCGCGAAACATGAGACAGGTCAGCGCGAAAGATCAGCCCACACACCTCGAGGCAGCCTGTACTGTCGCATCAGCAGAGACGGTCTGATTGCTCATGGCGGGTGTGGTCGAGCCGGTGAATTGAGTGGCGGTGCTCTAAACCAATGCTAACTTCAAACACTACGTGGAGGTAGCATGTCCCACTCCTTGCCGTCCTCGCCGAGGTATGCCCATCAGCCAACGATACCGGAAGAAGAGACATCGGAACAGCCAAATGTTATGCCATGGTACCACCCCGCTCGCTGGCTGCATCTCTCGCACTTCGTCACACGCTCCGAGGTCGATATATTGCTGTTCTCGACCGCTGTCAAACTTCTTCTCTTCCCCTCTTAGTGAGCCTGGCCACACGTCCTGATGGAGCAGACTCTCAGGCATAATGTAGTCGTTCCACAGACTTTGAAGTGCACCGTAACTGGCTTGCAATCACTTACTCACTTCCCATTTCCCAATGGTATTTTGATGTACGCCATCACTTAGTAGCGGCTTCCACTTTACATTGACCAGTTTAACAGACCACATCACAATGGAGTGAGGCCTCTCTTGACTTGTGTTCACGAAAACACTCACTTATGCTCAACAGCGCTTGACTATCCTCCATTCTTTGCTTATTTTGAAAAACTCATGTCAATTCCCGCATCATTTGTTGACCCACAGATAGTAAATCTTTATAACCTCAACTACGACGCGTGGTCTGTTATCGCATATCAGCGAAGCACCGTAATATTGACTGAGCTTGTCCTCGGCACAGCATTACTTAGGTTCGTAACCCTTGAAATCTCGGAACAGTGTAATAAACTAATCGTTGCGACTTAGATTCATTCGTGGAGCGACTAACCCTTTTCTGCAACGTATCCTCTCTGCCTCTCTCTTCCTCCATCCCGGTTTCCTCATCATCGACCATATCCACTTTCAATACAATGGCTTCATGTTTGGAATCTTGCTCTGGTCGATTCTCATGGCGCGCGAGGTGCGAAATTCTGTGTCACCAGGATGCATGTGACAAAATTTGCCTCCTGTTATAGGGTAGGAAGCTGGCAAGTGGCCTACTGTTTGCTGTGCTTCTCAACTTCAAGCACATCTACGTGTACCTTGCGGTATGCTCCTAGCTTTTCCTTTCCTTTGTTTCTTTTATTTATAAATTTACAGCCTGCTTATTTTATTTACCTCTTGCGTTCGCACTGCATGTCCTCTTCCTGCGAGATTCTTCCAACGAAGTTCATCTCTCTGGCCAACACGGTGATCCTTGTTTTCGGAGCATCGCTTGGACCGTTCATTTTGATGGGGCAACTGCCGCAACTTTTGTCTCGCCTCTTTCCGTTTACCCGCGGTTTGAATCATGCTTACTGGGCTCCGAATGCATGGGCTTTGGTGACAGCGTTGGATCGCGTGCTGCTTCTGCGTATGTCTTGCGTTCGCCATGTTTTCAGTACTAAACTCATACACTCAAAGTGATTAAGCGTTTTGGCACGGACATGATGGTAAATCAGGAAGGGGTAGCTTCTACGTCACGCGGCCTTGTGGGGGACACGGTCTTTGCTATCCTCCCAACTGTCAAGCCAATTCATACGTTCGTGATCACGATCGTTTTCCAAACGGTAAGCATAGCAAATGCGCTTTTGGGATAGTGTTTTTGTTGTCTGATACACCCGTGAAGTTTTTCCTAGTGAAGCTGTGGAAAACACCGAACTATAAATCATTCCTGACTGCTCTCACGCTGTGCGGCTACACCTCATTCATGTTTGGTTGGCATGTCCACGAAAAAGCCATCCTCCTCGTCCTCGTACCCCTCAGGTAAAGTCTTTTGTGAATACTGATTAATTGATCCCCGTGGCTCATAGATTGGCAGTTTGCTTGCGGCAGATGACTACGCCCATTTTAAGACTTACATGATAGCGAGCATCTCTGGGATATTTTCCTTGTTTCCATTGTTATTCACTCCCAGCGGTGAGTCTTTTCGCTGTAAGCGGCACACATGGTTTTTACTTTGGCGCAGAGACTTTGGTCAAGACGGTCTATTCCCTTTCCTGGGGCGTCATGGCACTCATACCACTGTACAAACAAGTTTATCAGTGAGCGAACTTTTGTTATCGTTTCTGAATTCTTTCTGAGCCTTCCTAGGTTTCCAACTACGTTTCCTCGGGTGATACTGGAGCAGTTGGAGAATGCATATTTGCTGGGCTTCGCTCCACTCTTGGCATTTACTCTTGCTTTTCCATTGGTTTTCAATGGAAATACACAAGTTGAATTCCTTCCTCTGATGGTCTCAAGCGTGTACTGCGCACTTGGTCTGGTGTGGGCTTACGTCCGATTGGGTGCAATATACCTAATGCAATAGTAGTATGTGCCCCACATGGGCAACCGAGTCGTATCCGTTTATCTACCGTTTTGATATGTGTACCACTGTATCCCGACAGTCAACATGGAAAGCGTCACTAGAATCGTTTTGACTTGCCATCTTCGTCTTCTAAGATATGATCCAAACCGACTTTTTGCCCTCGTGCATGCTTTGCGCTGGCTCCCCACACGATAGCACTATGGATAGTTCAGCGACGACATAAAGAATCCGTCGATTGACTTACTATTTCATCTGTTTCGCGATCTCCTTGTGAATGGCATTGCAAAAATCTTCGATCGAGCATCTTCCCTGACGCAGGACGACTGGCGCGGAATAATCGGGCGACTGACCTCGCGGTTTCGTGTAAACACGGACGAGTTGAAGAGCTTCCCACATCTTCTCAATCAACTCGTCGACGTTCATCCATTCCCTGGATGATATGGGGACGCTGTGTGGAATTTTGTATCTGGATAAAATGTTACGTGTATGTCGCATCAAGCGGGGAAATACTCACAGAAGATCGAGTTCCTCTATCGATATGGCGTCTATCTAGCGAGAGGCCATAAATGACCACTAAATTTGCGTGACAGTACTGCTTACTTTGTTGAGGACCTATAATCATGAGTCAACACGAGAATCCCACTTATGGCTGTGACATGAACCTACATATACGGCAGGTATGTATACTCTGTAGGTATGTGAGCTACTATAGATAGAGAGAGATGAAACCTTGCCTGTTGCCTTCGATTACATCTACCAAGTCGTCTGAGGTACAGTTCGGTTCCCGTATGGTGACATCCGCGTTGCTGAGTTTGTACTCGCTGAGGACGGCTTTTATTTCGTCGTGATCAATGTTTGTGAGCGGCACGGTATTTGTGATGGCGACTCCACCCCTTTCTTTCTTGCGAACTAGGATGGCGGGAGGCTTTTTGTTGAGTCGGATTCCAAACGCTTCCAGTTCACCTTCGATGACTTTCTTGTCTCCAAGAGGCTTGAGAACATCAAGCACAATGAAGATGAGGTTGCAAGTCCGAGCAACTACCAAAGATGAAACAGGTCTTCAGTGGAAGGCTATGCGGCGTGCTGTGTTTCATTTCGTACCGGCGATAACTGGGTGAGACCGTCAGCAAAGAGAGCCACACGTGCAAGCAATCCACTCACCTTGGCGACCTCTGCCACGGCCGTCGTTGGCACCCTCGATAATCCCGGCTAAGGGATGCTGAGCTTTGGTGTCTGCACAATGCAGAACACTCACGCAAATCAAGGATCTGTATCGGCGCACCGTGCACTTTCAACGTGCCGGGGACGGTGGTGAGAGTGGTGAAGTCGATCTCAGATACCTCTGAATGTGTTCCCGTGAGTTTTGACATGAGGGTAGACTTGCTGATGGGTGAGCGTGGTGTGATGGATCTGAGGAGGCATCGCGATCACCTTTCCAACGGACGGGAAACCGACAAAGCCGACAGATGCGACGCCCGTTCGAGCAACATCGAAACCGAGACCGCCGCCGCCGCCACCGCCCCCAGACGGCGATATCAAATCACGTCTGAGCTTTGCGAGCTTCGCCTTGAGCTGACCGAGATGGTAGCTCGTGGCCTTGTTCTTTTGGGCTGAATGATTGGGCACGTTTGGCACAAGGACAAAGATATGTACATAGACATACTTCTGGCCTAGAGGCTGGGTGAACGGAAGAGTAGTGGGAAGGTGCTGTATATTACCATTTCATCTTCGATTTCCTAGGCGGACGGTCAAAAAGGAATGCACCAGAGAAGCGAGCGACGTACTTTAATTTTCTGTACGGTGGTCATTATTGTTGCGGATCAAGTGCGATGTTACATAACCGAGGAGTTCAGGCCGTTGCCTTGATACGACTCGACTTGTCCCGTCCCACCACCGTCCGCAGCGCTTAAGAGCACCCCGTCTCTCTTTTCTCCTCCGCTCCCTCTCGTGCGTATCTTTATTCTGTGTGTGACTGTGTCGCACCAGCGCACCGACGATCTTTGACAACCACTCCACAACTCGCTCGCGCTGTGATCACCCCTCGTCCGACTATACCATCCACTCCCAATGTGTTGCTCCGGCCCTGCGTGGAAACGAGAGGTCGTTCCTGACCACAAGGTACGACGTCCCAGATTTCTGTCCCAAATCTTGGTGCCAACTCTGGCTTTGTAGTTCGACTTTATCGACACGCGAGAATTCACAGACAATGGATTCTTCATGCGGCTAAAGTGAGTCTTCGACACCATGCTATATGTCCCCAGAGTCGTCCTTTGTACGAACAGTTGTCTCACCACCCATGCAGGTATCTGTGGCTCTACATAATCATTCTCAAATCATTTCTTGTGTACATATCTGATATCTTCTCCGCAACCACGATGTTGACCACATCCGCGTGGTCAAATCAAATTTTCAACGACTGTCAACATCAACAGGGTTGTTTCTATATCCCTTTTAATATCGGAAAGTGGCTGTTCGTGGGGTGTATCATATTTGGTTTTCTTTTGGTGAGGTTGTGTTTTCGGCCCAGCCCTCGGCCTTCTGATTCCCCTGCAGTTGGCATATGAAGCTCGCAAATCAAAGAAGATAATAGCCAGTCGGGATATTTCATATGCTTTCACGAACGTGATGGCGAACCACTATTATTCACTTCGTATGCCCTATATACTATCTCCCATTATTTATCATTCAGCGCATTTGCTATAGGCTCATACGACTACTTCTGCTTTTTTGACCACATCAGTAACTCCACCAAGAAGAAGGATGACTTTGCTTTCTTCATTTTCTTTACCTTCAAGAGCAAGTCATTTCGATCATTGTTCGTTATATGTGCTCTGATCTCATTTAGGTTGGAAGCGGCTACTTCTTTCTGATGGTCCTCGACAGACGATCAACGCCCTGACCCTATACAGCATTTACCTCGCCAAGAAAAACAATGGCCCATGGTACAGTGTATCAAAGTACTTTGCTGGAAACAGTCTCTCGACGTCCGCCCTCACTGTCACAACGTTCTTCACCTTCGTCATCTTTGCCGGCTCGCTCTTTTTGCTCATCATTGCCGGTATCTGTTACGTTCCCCTTCTATGCTACATTCAAGGGAACTTGAAGGCAAGTTTTGCTCGCCCTTTTCCATGACAGACATTCGCTGACTTTTCTCCAGGAATATGTCTGCCACAAAGTTGACAAAGTGAGTCTTCATCCTTGCTCACTTTGTTCGTAAGTAATTAAGTGGATTTCAGCGTATCGCTGAAGTCATCAAACGCCGCAACAAAGCCCGATTAGCCAAAGCTGCAGCACTTGCTAGGAAAGAAGCTATGGGCGACTTCTCTCACCTAAAGAACAAGAAGGGTGAAATGATAGCTAAGCCCTTACCACAACCCACACTACCGAATCTCTCTGTCGACGACGACGACGACGACGCCACCTCCGTCGTTAAGCGAGGACCTTCTCCCAGTCCGTACGCCAAGGACTATCCTTTTGCTTCTGATAACAAAAGTATCGCGCCAAGCTATCATACCAATCCCACTGGAGCCGACTACGCCGATTACCCACCCATGCCGGCATACAACGGAGCGTACTCTCACCCGTCGTCAAGTGCATATGGACAGTACAACCCTTCCGCAGCTACCTTTGATGAGGAGCCCCCCCAACAGTATGCGTATGATGATGACTACAGCAGTCAGGTCAATCTCCCTACGAGTGCAGCTCCTATCTCTTACCGGCAACCTGGAACGTATGGACATGCAGGAATGCCAGAGCACTACGTCGGGGATGCCTATGATATGTATCAGGGCCAAACGACCACCGCAACGCATCCACCAAGCGATGGGCCGGTGGGAGCTCCTGGGCAGGACTATACAAGTCATTATGCACAGCCAGCGTATGCATATGACTACGCATCATACGGGGATCCATACCATCAGTACCAGAGACATGGTGAACAGGGCTCGCATGAGTACGGACAAGCCATGTAACTTCCCAGCGTCTAGAGGTGATTTGTTGTGTCTTTGTTTCTTTTTCTCCCGCAGTGTTTTATTTACTCGATTTGACTCATCTGGCATCAATGAAACCATGATTCGTGAGCTTGACCGTATCCAGGTTTTATGATGCGGTGCGCAGTTTTTTCTTTACTCATTTGCTTCCATTAGAACGACTTACCACGGGAATCACGCATCACCGGCACCATTGATTACCGGCACCAATTGTATTGCCATCGGCAGTGCTTTGTCACTGTCAATGTGCCCGCAGCAGTCTAAGTGCTGGACCTTACCGATAAGAATAAATGATCCTTGTCGGGGGGAGAATTATTTTTCCAACACGAACACGAACGATGCCGGTGACATGCCACCCACGACCGTATTCGGTTTTTTCATCCAATGTTAAGCGGTGAGGGCTTGATCTTACAGCTTTACGCCTGCTGTCAGCGAGCCACACACGATGATTATGCGCATGTGAATTCGCATGGCAAGATAAGTTATCAAGTGCTCGTACAGAACGACTTGCAGTAGACATGAGGTAATATCCCATGGATGGCATTCATTTACCCCTCAGGGAGCCAGGAGCCAGGATACTTCCGGATGTTGGTGGGAGCGAGGTTCCATGACACCGCGTGTGAGTGATCATGCTGATAGAGCAACCTGGTTCCAAACCAAATCTACCTTACTGACATATGCTCATACTCCGACGGTTCCTGTACTAACCACCCAAACTTCTCTCTTGTAAAGTTGCATCATATCCCCATTAAACTATCACTCGACTATTTTTCCTTGTATGTACTTATTTGAAATGTCCTGGGACACAGATCTCATTTCACCAGAATCACGGAGCGTGATCAACGTTTAAACGTTCACTGGGTCTCATGCTGGTACCTCGGCACGTAAGTAGGCACGCTTTCAACACATTGCACCAACTACATGTAGAAAGACACTATTCCCCTTTATTGATGTAAAACACTGCCTTCGGGAGAAATCGAGTTTGGCCAACTTCAAATAACTGCCAATGGTTGTGTTGATAAAGATGAGAAGCGCTTTCCTCTTGAAACTTTTACCCAAACTCGAGTGAAACGGTAGAATACTGGTATGCAAAATGATAAATACGCCGTCTGGTGGTCCAATAAAAGTATGTGCGTGTCATAAATAATCAAAATATTCTAGCGGAAAAGCTTTTCCCAAATGATGATCACGATAAGCAGAACGAGGAAGGCAATGATAGCGGCAGTCACCACACGCTGCTGGTACATCCTAGGTTAACCAGTCAAAAACGACGAGTTATCCAAACAAGGTAAAGACACTGAACTTACCGCCTGATCATTTTCTTCAACGTTCCCGACGCACGGTCTATGGCCGTGTCTGCAGTCCGTAACTGGGAAAATAATAAACGCGTGATTTGATCGCAGCAACGACGAAGACTCACGGTATCCCTTGCGTTCTCGATTTGCTCGCGCTGCGTACGGAGATTCATCAGAATTTCAGCGCCCTGGTCTTCGGCCTCGAGGGCTATCCGCTGAGATTCTTGCAATCGCCTTGTACCATCTTCCAGCGTTGCAGTACCTGCCAACAACCTCGTTCTGTCGCTTGATGCGCCATATGGCTCATCCGAGGTCGGTGTGCCGACTCTTCCCGGAGACGTGAGCAAATCCGCCCGAGAAAACTGGGTGTGAATGTCCTTGGATGCTTTCTTGAACCTGGTCAAGTCGGTTTTTGCAGTTCTGAGGCGGGTCTGGTACTGGGGCCTGATGGACTGAGGAATCCCTTGAATTTCGATCTCCATTTGCGAAATCTGGACAAATGTCAGGCAGTGGACTGAACCAAGGCTTAGAGCATATACCATTTCATCTGCCTCGTCCAATTCCATCTCTACACGTCTAAGGGTGGCTCTTCGTTGCTCTGTCCGAATACATGTTGACGAAACTTCGACAGGTTATGCATGTGCTCTTACCTCCACGTTCATCTTTACCATCACCGTCGAGCTTTAGTCGTACACTGTCGATTATTTGGCGAAAGTCTTGCTCGTACGTATCGAAAAGTGCGGTCGGGGAGTTGTCCATGACGCTGGTGATGGTGGTGCTGGACGAGCGTTGCTGCGGCTATGTTCCCACCAAAAGAGGCAGCTGACCAAAAAGTCAAGGCTAATATTTGCAGTCATGTTTTCGAGTACTCCGTTCGTATTTGCCATGAAACTGGCGCGTTACATTCACGCTCAAGTCTGCCGACAGGGTTTCCTTGTATCTCGACCCCCAAATACGCGATTGGGTGCTGTTCCCAATCACCCTGGTCATGGTAGGTGTCGCCCAACCCTATGGGTCTTTAGACTGATCGAGTCACGTCTCCAAGATTCTCGTCGGCGTGTTGCGACACTATGTCGTCGTTCTACTACAGTCTGCGCCAAAGAAGTCGTCCCGTGTAGCGCTTCGTGAACAGTGCGTCCCTCGCCACGCTTTGTTGACGTGTCCGAAAATGAAATGCTGCATATATCCAGACGGGCACTTGTGCGATCTCAAATACTCCGTGCCACGTCTGCCAAGTCGCCTATACCACCGCTATACTACAAGACGATATCTCAAAACTTGTCCGAGGCGTTCAAAGCGGGTACATATCTGAAAGATGGACCGCCCAAAGGGGACTCGACATTGTCTGCATCGAACCCGTTTGCGGACCCGGCCACCATGGACGGGATGATGGCCGGGATGAAGACGCAGATGGTGATGATGGTACCACAGATGGTCATCATGGGCTGGATCAACTTTTTCTTTCAGGGATTCGTCCTAAGTACGTCGCAGTCGGCTCGGTAGTTGTGTGTCACTCATGGGTCTTTCAGTCAGGCTGCCATTTCCCTTGACACTCGGGTTCAAGTCTATGCTTCAGCGTGGCATTGAAACACCGGACATGGACGTCCGGTGGGTGTCCTCGCTGTCGTGGTATTTTCTCAACTTTTTCGGCTTGAACGGGTTGTACCGTCTCATCTTTGGGGGCGATAACGGTGAGTGTTTCCGGCCTAGTTTTAGTGTTTTGAGATGACAAGTTGCCGTAGCCGGTGACGGTACGCGAGATATGACGATGTCGCCATTCGCAGGAATGGGAGCTGGACAGGGTGGGCAGCCACAGGATTATGCGAAACTATTCAAGGCGGAAAGAGACAACCTGGAATTTGCGGAAGGACTGTATACCTGGACGGCGGAAGATGCGGAGAGCAAGGTTCTCGTCAAGTATGGGAAGCTGGCTCCGAGTAGAGAGTAGGGACAGTACATTATAGTAAACGTCTAGGACATGGCCGGAGAAGCACGTATGTGGGAGGATCGTGACCAAAGAGCGACGTTTTGTTGGGGAGATGAGGGGAGATTAAAGGGAGATAGTACTACGTGAGACTGCTTCGCGAGCATTTATGCGATAAGGTACGACGGAAGGGAAGTCGTGGGGGAGCCTATACTAGGCCATCGTAGAGAGAGAGCGCCTGTTTGGGATTCATCACATGGATGGGCGAGATCATGTGGATGAAACCTACCTGAACTATGGTCGGATCTTGCTTGCTGCCCTCTACGAATTCGTCATAAGTAAGTTTGGCGTCCTTATCTCGATCCATATTCCGAAAGATCTTGTCCACGCGCTACGAATGGAAGATGAGACGGGCACAGTGGAGGATATGGGAGGGGACCTTTTCGGGCGTGTCTTCATCGGCTGGGAGCTTGACCATCTGGCCGGTCATCTTGTAGATGGAGGCGACGATCTGGAGCATTTCGTCGTAGGTGATGAAGCCGTCCTTGTCTATGTCATAGAGCTGGAAGGCCCCTGAGAGCATGGTGAGATGGGACGCGATGTGGCGGGAGTGGACGCACACTTGAGCTTCTCGTCGAGACGACCGCGGCTTGTGACGCTGAGTGCGCAGATGAACTCCTTGAAGTCGATGGTGCCGTTCTTGTTCTCGTCGAACACGTTGAAGACATAGTCGGCGAATTCGCCAGGGTCGCCAAACGGAAAGAACTGCTTGTATATGCGACGGAACTCGGACCTGTCGAGGTGGCCGGAGGGACAGTCCTTGAGGAAGCCCTTGTACCTGGTGCGGGGTCAGACTGAGCGATGGGAGAGGGGATTCAGAGACCATTGCTGTAGCTCTCGCTTGTCGACTTGCGCGGCGGTGTGAGTGGTGAGGAGGAGAATGCGGACGCGGCTTACAGTACGTGTTCTTCTGGAGGTCCGTGAGCTGTTCTGGGGAGAGCTTGGACTGCGACTTGCCCATGGTCGATGTCGATGGGAGATCGAGGAGGAGGAGGGGGTCCTTTTTTAGTATGGTATAAGAACGAGCGTGCGGGATAGTCCTCCTCCTCCTCCTCCCCCATGTGCTACCAGTACAACGCCCCCGCCGACTTGGCCGCGCTGCCCTGTCCGATGTGCAAGGTCTTCAAGCCCAGCGCCGCCCGGTAATGCACCACCACCGCTACCACCACCACCGAATCGTCATCGCTCATATCTCCACAGCTGTCCCCACCTCCGCGACGTCTGCTACAACAGGGCCAACCATCCCCGCATCGACGTCGTCCATCTCAAAAATGCCGAAGGTCCGTCCCTCTCTCCACCCGGCCCGTCCACTCCCAACCACACCCAACAGTAAAGTCCTTCAACGGCTGTGGCTACTGCAAGGTCTACTCCCCTCCTCTCCTCCGATCCCCCCCGTCCTCACCCCCCTTCCGCCACAGTGGGCTCGCTCCAACCCGAAACTCACCGTGTACAACAACAATGGCTGGCCCGGTTGCTGCCGTCCCCCTACCCAAACGGAGCTGCGCCTCATACAGCCTGCCGACTGGCCCACCGTCAGCATCGTGCACAGTATACCCATGCCCCCAGAAATAAAGTCTGTTCTCGATGCCATTCTATCCAAGAGCACCTCCCTGCCCCCTATCATTTCTGCCCGTGCAAGTGCACAGCCCCAGCACCAGCCGTCCCCGACCCTGGACCGCCGCAATAGCACAAGCAGCCCCTCCACCAGGTGCTCCTTGCCCGTCCCCAAGTCCTCACCCGTCCCCGTCCCCACCCGCGGTCGTTCCGGTGGTAGTCCTGTCCCGCAGGGCTCCGCTCTGGCTGCCGGCACCACCCCCCGTTCCTCGGACCAGTACACCCTTTCCCGCCGCCAGACGTTCACTGAAGGCTCCAGGGACAAACCCCGCGCCCCGTCTGCACGTAGACATGTCGAGGAAGGCTCTCTCTCCCGTCGCAACCCCTCGTCTCGGCCCTCCATCTCTGCCGTCGCCTCTTCGTATTCCCCATCGAGACCCCCTGGTGACTCGCCTCCCCAATATCACTCCGTCCCACATGTAGAGACGTACACCACTTCCTCGCAAGAGGCCTTTGGTCGAACGCTTTCTTCAAAAAGGTCGTCTTTAGAGACCGCCATGTCTGCCCTCGAAGTCGGCAGCTCCTCCGGCGAGAGCAGCAGCGATAGTGGCAGCTCCCGTGGCTCCTTGTCCGATGCTACCGTCATATCAGACGGTGCATTTACAGACTACCTGTCCGACGAATCCGAAGCCGAACTTCAGAGGCAGGCAGAAGCAAAAGCCGCCTTGGTTGCTCAGAATCAGGCAGAAGAACTTGAATTCAAGGCTGCCCGTCAACAACTCGCCGGCGTCGGATTGCGCCCTCCAAAGGCTTGGGATGACACCAACGCGAGTGCTCCTCGTGCGACCTCACATGCACATGCGTCTGCCTACGTACATCATTCGGCCTATCATTCGGCACCGTACGCTTCCGCAGCGGTCGCCCATTCTGCTCGAGGTTAGACCGTCGGTAGTGTTCGAGTAAATATATCTCTACACAATCTGGGTTTCTGTATGTATGTATGCGCCCCTGTCCCTTGCTATCGTGCACTGCCCGCATCCGTTTTGTCTTGTGTATCGTTTATCTGTATCCCTCGGTGGCCCCCTCTACTCGGCAGAGGTCCGACTAAGGCAAGTCCGGCCTTACCCTCTTACTCCATGAACCTCGCTCGACACTCCATCACCTCCACCAATCCAATACAGATCTTCAACGCCCAGTTCGACGCCGACTGTCAGATATTCACCGCTTCAACACCGGCTGGCTTCGCTGTTTACCAGACATGGCCTCTTGGGCTGCTTCGCAAGAGAGGCACGTGCTGCATGTCGGCCCACTAGGTGACCACTCACCCGTTCACAGAGTTCACCGGCGGCACCTTGGCTGCTGTCGTCCCTTGTCACACGTCCTCGCTGCTCTGTCTCCTTGGCGGTGGCCCCAGCCCCCTTTATCCACCAAACAAGGTCATTTTATGGGACGATGCCACAGGCGTGGAAGTTGCTGAGCTGGAGTTCAGGGAGCGAGTGCGTGGAATCACTTGTAGACGGGGCTGGCTTTCCGTCGCCCTCCGCCGCAGAGTCGTCCTCTTCGAGGTGCGTGATACCGTCGTCAGAAGAGCTGAATATGACACTTGTGACAATCCGCGAGGTGGGATGCTTTCCTCCGAGATGCTTACGATACGGGCTCACACCACCTCCAAGGGATCCTTGCAATAGCTACTGCGGCCTATGCCACTTTGCTTGCGATTCCAGGTAGGCAGATGGGCCATGTACAGCTCGTGCACCTCCCTCCCTGTGTCCCCCCTGCGCATCTTGGACCCCCACCGTCCGTCCGTCCGTCCAAACCCCCGCCACCACCACCGAAGCACCCAGTATCAATGATAGCCGCACACGAATCCGCCTTGACCACACTCTCATTGCCTCCGTCTGGCCGACTTTTGGCCACCACATCATCACGGGGGACGCTTGTCCGCATATGGGACACCATTTCCGGAAAGCTCCTTCGCGAATTCCGTCGAGGCGCAGACACAGCGGAGATCTATGGAGTCGCCTTCCGGCCTGATGAGAAAGAAGTAGGCGTATGGAGTGACAAGGGTACTGTTCACGTGTTTTCGCTCGTTTCGTCTGGAGTGTCGTGAGTCGATCGTATTATTCGGCCCCCAACGGCTTACCTTTTTGTCTTGCAGAAATCGACAATCGTCATTATCGCCGCTCGCTCCGTTTCTGCCCTTGCCCAAATACTTTGATTCGGAATGGTCATACGCACAGTATCGGATACCTGCACAAGCAGCTCACATCTCACTTTCTTCGACGTCCTCTGTCCGCTCGTCACATACCGACATTGCTGCTGACGAGAAATGTGTTGTTGGCTGGATTGCGATTGCTGCCGATCCACCGGTGGAAGCTCCCGAGTATCAACTTGTCGTTTTAACTTACAGTGGCGGATGGTATCGGCTTGCATTACCTCCCACGGGGTCTTCTCAAGCCTTGCCCTCTGTTGCTGGATCCCCTCCGAAATCACCGTCAACATCTCGCCAACGGACCTCTAGCATATCTTCTGTCACATCTCTTCCGGAAAGAGGTAAAGGGAAGGAAAGGGAAAGGGAGAAAAGGGGAGGTCGTGATTTGGCTCTGCAAGAGTATCGAAAGTATGGACGGTGGGACGGCTGGGGTTAGTCGCATGATGAGTAGTACAATTTATAGCACACTATGTAGTTTTTTTGTAGTTCTTGATTGATAGCACCGCAATGATTGATACGCAGCCTGGTTCAAACGTTCACCGTTCACCAGCACCCCCGGCGGATTACAGGTTGCCTCTTGCTGTCACCGAGTTAATAGGATGCCACTTTCCATTGGAACCCCTTTGGGTCCAGGCTCTTCTACTTGTGGTTAC
Organism: Austroboletus novae-zelandiae; assembly: GCA_038090275.1. NCBI lineage: Eukaryota > Fungi > Basidiomycota > Agaricomycetes > Boletales > Boletaceae > Austroboletus > Austroboletus novae-zelandiae. The sequence goes on along the minus strand of JBBPML010000072.1, from coordinate 29,236 downwards.
TGCAGCCCGTCGGGGCAGAGGAGCTTGACTGAGACCAATGTCTGCAAGGCCAGCTTTATTGCATCTCAGTTATCCTGTAGTGTAAGTCTTTGTTTCCAGCGACCGCGTCGCAATCGTTTACTCGCGAAAAGGCGTACCAAGAAATGATCAATCGTGGCTGGAGAAGATCTGGGTCGTATTGCTACGCGCCCGACCTCCGTCGGTCGTGCTGCCCGCAGTACACGATCAAGTTCGTGGGACGCTTGTCTTGGTTTCTTCATACTATATCTCGAGGATTTTTAACAGGCTTGATGTTCTCACCTTTAAACCATCACGCAGTCATCGAAAGCTTTTGAACAGGTGAGAAATAATGTAACGCCCCGATGAAATCTCATCGTTGGCAACCTCTAAAAGATGGAATCGCTTTGTGCGGGAAGGTGACGACACCAATGCACCTCTCGATCAGTCAAAGCGAAAGGGCAAGGAAACGGCCGCGTTTTACCTTGTTTCCTCGACTCATGACTCTGAGCGAGCATTCATGCCTGTTAACCAGGAGCCTCGTCACCATTTCCAAGTATGCGTCACGTCCTTGTTGCATGCTTCCTGTTTGAAGTGAGTCTTGAGCAGGTGACACTCGAACAGTCATCATATACCGATGAAAAGTATGCACTATACGTTGCATACCAGTCCCAGATTCACCACGATGACCATAATACGCAACATTCGTTTAGGCGATTCTTGGTACAATCGCCTCTGGTAGTGAGTGCCCCTCGGCGATCTTGTCCTTTCAAGCTTTCTTGTTGATGGATGATGGATGAAGCCAGAACCCATTCCCTATGAGACGCCGCCTCCCCAGCACTTACCATCGCAATTTGGATCCTATCACCAAACATATAGATTAGATGGTGAACTGATCGCCATGGGAGTGGTGGACATTTTACCTGGTTGCGTTTCTAGCGTCTATTTTATGTACAATGCAAAATGGGAGAAATACTCTTTGGGAAAGGTACGTGCCTCAGGTGGTATGTTCAAAGGGTCGACAAATAACAATACATGATAGCTCAGCGCCCTTCGGGAAGTAGCACTTGCGAGGGAAGTACACGATGCTGGGTTCTCTTCGCTTGATGCGTTGTATATGGGTAGTACCGATCAACTCTCTTTGTCAGTACTGCCACTGACAAAGTGCTCTGCAGGATTTTACATCCATTCATGCCCGAAAATGAAGTACAAAGGAGAATATGCGCCCTCTTTCCTCGCCGATCCGGTGGGTGTAGAACATAAAAATGATGGCTTTCTAACGAGCCCATCGATCAGGAGGATTTTTCGTGGCACCCTTTCAAGGCTTGCAAAGAATCATTAGATAAGTATCGCTACGCCACTTTTTCTCAGCCCGAACATTCCTTATCCAGTCCGGACGAGCCAGAGGATTGTGAGAATCTTGGTCTAACAGAGTGTATGCACTGAGAAGTTGCAGACGTCGAAACCGGCGACGGTGAATATTTGGCGAGCGAGGTTAGATGTGTTTACTCCAAGAAAGATAATGTTGTTTCCGTGATCCCTGCGACTGTGAGCGCCGATGTTTCCTTTGCCTTGGTTACTGATCATCACTGTTTGATAATAATCTAGATGTCCCGAGAGTGGAACGATATGAATATGCGCCAAGAAATCGTGGCTTGCATACGTGCGTTCGGTCCAGAGCTATCCAAGGATGTCATTTTCAGCATGTGATGGAGCATTGATCGGAGCATGTTCAAGTTTTTGAGATATGGGCTTGGAGTGATACATATCATAGTTTAACCGCCGCGTCACGTGCAAAGAGCGCCAACGCGAATTCAATCGAAATTGACTAAGTAGTTGAACCCTGTCCTACGACAGCTTACAACCTGATTATGGCTGACTTTGCACAACATCTCGACTCTCTAATCACCTCTCGAAATTCGGGCTCTGACTTGAACATACAAGCTTTTGTAGAGTGGACCAGGTAGACCAACTTGCAATGCTTGATGATCTGCTGACGCGAAATCCGAGTCAGTTCCAAAACATTTACCAGCCCCGATGGTGCGCGAATGTTTCACGCCGCAGATGTGCATGTGTTAAACGCCTGTACAAGTAGATGGTTTGATCCAAATACCTGAAGATGATCCAACGAACGAGTCATTGCCTACTGTCCTGGACCTCTTTTCTGGGGATAACGACTCACTCGCTGTAAAAATGATCTATCAAAATATGCTCGAGTATGTCCTTTCTCCGGAGCAGTTTGTTACAGCGAACTGAACCACTCGATGAATCAGTAAACCTGACTTTCATCATGCCCTACAACACTTGGTGGATCTACTTTCCAGCTCACGTACGGATGGGGAGATTTCGAGTGACGTTGTCGAATTAGTGGGCTTTGATCAGATTGAATTGATCACGGATTTACTGAGATCGCGCCGTTCAGCTGCAAAAGAGGTGGGCAAATTCATTTCCATGCTGCATCATGCATACATTAGGTATTCCACAGCTCTCTCGTTATTTACACTCGAAAAAGGAACAACAAACGGCTCCCACCTCCTGGACGTCGGGTGAGCATGTCTTGCTTGGTTGTGTGGTGTCATGTAATGAACGTTGTCAGCGGGAGTCACGGTTAGTCTTGCGCGGGAGGACGCTCGGCGTCGCATCGATGAAACGCTGAGGGCAAATGCCGCACGTCCTTTGTTCAGTCAAACGGCGGTGAATTCCACTGTATGCAATATTAGCCAAGCGCTGACGTACACCAGCAAGAAGCCCCCGAAGTTTTACCTCATGTGTATACTTCCTGGGCTAATACCGGTGGCGGAAGCATTTTATCACTGTACGGAAGCAAATATATGCTACCGATCGGGACTCAGAGGGTTGATTATGAGGTTGGTTCTCGGTTGCCTATTTTTTGGCGCCCGTCTTTATGCTGTGCCTTCCAGGATTATGAAGAAGTGGTTATCCCCCCTTCTAAAGCAATCCCGCCGCGAGAAACTGAGCGTCTTATACCTGTCTCGGAACTCGACGAACTGGCTCGAGGTTCATTTCCGGTAAGTAGCTTCGCATCTTAACGAAAGCTAGATCAACTCGAAATTTGCCAGGGTTACACATCTTTGAATAGAATACAATCTATTGTTTATCCCACTGCTTATGGTTCCAATGAAAACGTACTTGTTTGTGGTGAGTACTCATGCCCGAGCGACTGAACAGTTCTTTAATTGATGTTCCGATAGCTCCAACGGGTGCTGTAAGTGAATATTGATCGGATATGTGGCAATGGCATTGTGATAACTTGTGTCACAAGGGTAAAACAGATGTTGCTATGTTGACCATTTTGCGTGTCTTGGATCAACATCGGTCGATTATCGCTCCAGGATTGCCCTTGGGCTCATCTATAAATCGAGACAGCTTCAAGATCATATATGTGTAAGACCGATGGTTTTTTCTGTCAAACATACCCATATGACAGGATCACAGCGCACCTATGAAAGCCTTGGCTTCAGAGATTGTTCAGAAACTCGGGAAACGCTTGAAATGGTTGTCAATACTAGTCAGAGAATTGACGGGTCAGTATATTGACTTTTGGCTCCTGTGAAACGGACTGATTTAGTTTCATAGGTGACATGCAGCTCACGAAGGCTGAGATTGCAGAAACTCAGATCATCGTTACCACCCCCGAGAAATGGGATGTGGTGACTCGGAAGCCAACAGGCGAAGGCGAACTCGCATCTGTACGTATCTTTTCATTTGAGTAACCCGACATAATTGAGCAACCATTGCAGAGACTGAAACTTCTCATTATAGACGAAGTTCATCTTCTCAATGAAGAGCGAGGTGCTGTGATCGAGGCCATCGTCGCTCGAACTTTGCGTCAGGTGAGTTGGCTGTTCGACGAGCTCTATTTCAGACATTTGGAGCGTGGAGTGTAGGTGGAATCCAGCCAGTCCGTTATCCGCATCGTGGGTCTGAGTGCGACCCTTCCAAATTACATCGATGTTGCGGATTTCCTGAGGTTGGTGACATTTAAACGCACATGCATCATTTTCATTTTTTTATACTTCAATTTGCTGTTCAGTGTTTCCCGATACACCGGTCTGTTCTATTTCGACTCATCCTTCCGACCGGTTCCATTAGAGCAGCATTTCATCGGTATCAGAGGCAAACCCGGGAGTGCCCTATCAAAAAGGAACCTTGACCGTGTCACGTTCGAAAAGGTATCGGGACTGGTTCGCCAAGGTCATCAAGTCATGGTGTTTGTTCATGCACGCAAAGAAACTGTCGCTACCGCGCGCGCTCTCAAAGACGCTGCTGCCATAGATGGTGCACTAGATGACTACAGTTGTCAAGATCATCCACGGTGGGATATGTTCCGCAGGAGTATTGGCGAGTCACACAACAAGGAGATGAAGCAATTTTTTGATGATGGCTTCGGTATTCACCACGCTGGGATGTTGCGATCTGATCGCAACTTGATGGAAAAAATGTTTCGTGAGAAAGTAATCAAGGTGAGGACGACCGGACATTATCGCCAATATTTGCTCATGTTATTGCAAGGTTCTATGTTGTACTGCCACTCTGGCATGGGGAGTCAACCTACCTGCGCACGCAGGTGTGTAGTGTTGAAGTTAAAGCTAGTAGATGATGCCCACGAAGCGGAACAGTTATTATCAAGGGCACGCAAGTATATGACAGTGGCAAGGGTTCGTTCGTTGATCTTTCTGTTCTGGATGTCCTACAGATTTTTGGACGAGCTGGACGCCCCGGGTTGGAAAGCAGCGGTGAAGGATATATCTGCACTACGGAAGACAAACTTTCACACTATCTTGATGCTGTCGCTTCGCAAGTGAGTCGCTTTGTTACAACAGTTGATGAGTGTTCTAAACGAGAGCTTTTTAGAATCCGATCGAATCACAGTCAGCCTGTCCCCCCTTTTTGTGTTCGAGTTGGTATTCATCCTTGGCATTGGCAGATTCCACTTTGGCATGGTGGACGCTTTGAATGCAGAAATCGCTTTAGGGACCGTAGCCAGCGTTGCGGATGGCATGCGTTGGCTTGGATATACCTATCTTTTTGTCCGAATGCGGAAGAATCCTATGCAATACGGTAAGGACGAATTTAATAACAAATTTCCATGGCTAACATTGGAGAAGGAATTTCACGAGACGAGGTGATGGACGATCCTAACCTTGTTCGTCGACGGACAGAGTTGATCGAGTCAAAGGCAAACTACCTGGCAAATCTGTCCATGGTCGACTTCGACCGTGAAAGTAAAACGTTTCTCATCAAGGATGTTGGGAGGATTGCCGCAAAGTATTATATTCGCCACCAATCAATTGAAATCTTTCAAGTGTCATTCCGGCCTCGGATGACCGAGGCAGATATTCTAGGTATGCTGAGTAAGAGTACGGAGGTGTGTCATTTCTCCAGATGTGCACAGATCGCGGTAATATTGATGTCCATTTCTAGTTTGATCAAATCCAGCTGAGGGAATCAGAGGCCAAAGAACTGGAACAGCTAATACCGTCTATTCCGTGCGAGGTTCGGGTAAGTAAACATATTTGCAAAGCCTCTGCGTGTTCAAAGGGACCACAGGGGGGCGCCGATACTAGCCAGGGGAAAGTCAATATACTATTGCAAAGCTATGTCACCAACCTTCCCATTTACGACTTCGCGCTTGTGTCAGACACCGCATACGTGGCCCAGAACGGCGGTCGTATTGTGCGAGGCCTACTAGAAATTGCCATCAGCCGAAAATGGGCCAATGCAACTACTACGCTCGCGGGAATATGCAAAGCAGTCGAAAAACGCATGTGGTCTTATGAAGAGCCACTTAAACAATTCAATTTGAAAGCGGACATCCTGCATGGTCTCGATGTGTCGCGTACGGAGTATCATCCCACAGAACTCGCCACTATGACGGCCGCTGCTTTAGGTAACCTTATTCGGCTAAATGAATATCAAGGTCGAATGCTCCTCACCGCGGCCAAGCAGTTTCCTTCTCTTGAACTAGCTTATTCGCTGCGTCCACTTGGCCCTGATATATTGAAAGTTATTGTCACAGCAACCCGTACCTTTGATTGGAGCACCAAAGTGCATGGATCGGTCGAGCCGTTTTGGTTGTGGGTTGAAGACCATGAAGGGAGCCGAATACTTCAATTCACGCAGATCATTCTTCGCGAATCGACACATACTCTAGATGTAGAATTCGCGATATCTCTCTCTGCGGATACTCTACCACCGTCGATCACCATTCGGCTCGTCTCTGACAGGTGGATAGGAGCAGATGACGAACTGCTGGTACCACTGGATAATTTGTCTATGCCGGCGGCCTTCCACTCCCATGTGCGACGGATGGACGTTGGCTTCCTCCCTCTTTCCTCCATACGCCTTCGTGTGCTATTTGAACACCTGTCTCAGTTTCGCGAGTTCAGTGCTATCCAGACGCAGGTGTTTTGGAGCCTCGTGAATACCAAATTGAACGTTTTGGTCGCTGCACCGTCAAGTTGTGGCAAGTCTTTTCTGGCACACGTAGCCATATGGTACGAGGAGTGTTTGATTTTATTTTTTGGCCGGTGACATAAACAACGAGCAGGAAAATGCTTCTCGAATCAAGCTCGTCTTCCTGCTGGGCCCTTATCGTTGTTCCCGATGGAAATGCGGCAACAAAAGCATCGTTGGATCTGCGTACTGTATCGGGTGCAATGGGCATTAAGCTAGAGCACTCGGCTGGTGTCAACTTGTTCAGCTCTCCCAGGTGCAAAGCAATAAGGGTGATCACCGCTGCAAATCTCCTCAAAAACTTTGATGCCCCTGGTTCCACTGTAATTCAGAGCCATCCTGAAGTCATATTGTATGAGAGCCTGGATCAAATGGACGCTTCCTACGAGCTTGGTATCGCTATTACGAAACATGCAACAGGACGTTTTCCAACCCGCAGCATCGGACTCGCGAGATCGCTTATTGATCCCTCGGACTTGGCGTCGTGGTTAGATGTCGAACCAATGGGACTCCACAGCTTCCTTCCAAAGGATCGCGAACAGTCGCTCACATGCTCGATTCTTCCATATACGATCACACACTCGGGGGCGCTTTTCAAGGCGCTTGCAAAACCTGTTTATACAGCTATCCGAGATATGGACACGAATGGGATCATATTTGTACCCTCTCGGAGACACTGCCCGAGCGTTGCACAGGGCTTGATCACGCAGTGCACGTTGACGTCGTTCTCCGAGAGAGGGTTTCTCCCAAACTCTGTTTCTCAGATATACGTCGAAGACTATTTAGCGAGGCTGCAGGATGCAACGCTGGTCGATTTCGTCTCCAAAGGCGTAGGTATTTTCCATGGTGGAATTTCGAAATCAGACCGAAGTCTGGTTCTCGAGCTGTTTGCAGAGGGGATCATCCGACTGTTGATCGTTCCTCGCGAGACCTGTTGGAGTCTCCCGGTACGGGCGCAAGTCGTCGTGGTCATGGGTACCCAATATGTGCAAGGCGAACCGAGCAAGTCTCTGGAGCGGCGACTGAAAGATTATACCATTGGTGACATCGTGCAGATGCAAAGTTGTGCTATTCGGCAGGACGCGCACGGACAGTTTGTCTTGTTCTGTCCTGCGGAAGCCGTAGAAATGTTTAACAAGTTTCTCAACGAAGATGGACTGCCGTTGGAGTCGCAGTTGTTAGAGACGGACGTTTTGGACGGGTGGTATCAGGAAATGAGAAAGGGGGGTATTGTTCGGAACAAACAGGATGGTGTAGATGTACTCTCCTTCACATTCCTTGGTCAGCGGATGAAGAAGAACCCGACTTACTATGGTCTTGGTCGCGACACCCCCACAGGCGAGGCACTGTCCCGTATAGTGGATCAGCTGGAGGATAATTGATAGAAGATCGCGCATGTGTTTCGGATTCGTCACAAATCAGAGTATTTCTTCTTAAATCAAGTTGGTTCGTGCTATATACACCCACGGTAAATCTAAACCAACGAGGTCTAAGCAATAGATGTTACAGAAATATCTTCCCCGATGGCCGTTAGTTTTGTTTGACTAAATACTTGGTTAGAGCCTGAAGCCGTTCTCCGGCCTGCCTGAGTGTTTCTACATCTTTGCAAAAAGAGAAACGGGCGTAACTCTCGCCAATGTGTAAATGTTCCTCACAGTAAAACTGAAAAAATCAACAAGTGCGACCGCGTTTCCGGGGCTGACTCACCTCGCTAACAGGTATGGAAGAGACGCCAATCTCCACAGCGATAAACCAACACGCTCTGCCAGGGACATGAACGGCGTGTATGGAGAGGTGACATATGCTACATACTTGAAGTCCCTTCCGCGGCCCTGCACGGATTCTGGGAAAGGGTAATTATCGGGGAGTTTCATCTTGGAGATATCCTACGATAAAATCAGACAAAATGTCTATCGTCTCGTTTGCCATGCTCACCGCTAGCACAAAGTACGCTCCGTGTGGCACGTTGTACCTGACACCCGCTCTGTCGAATGCAGAGAGTAAAACATCACGTCTCTCCTGATATTCTGCAACTTGTTTCTCAAAAAATCCGCGGGACTCAGCCTGTTCGAGCCCGCATGCCACGGCCTCTTGCATGGGTGAATTGCTGCAGAACACGATGCGAGTGGTAGCGGCAAGGGTAGGCTTGATGATAGGCTCTGGGCCGATCAACCACCCAATACGCCACCCAGTGGCGGCAAATGCCTCTGAGCGAGAAAGAAAAATTAAGTACTAGCTTGCCAAGGATCTATTTTCACTCACTTCCGGCTGAAAGGACAGTGACAGTTCTCTCCCACATGCCAGGGAGAGTGGCAATACGAACATGCTTCTGTCCGTCAAGGACAAGGCAATCATACTTGGGGAAAGATGATCAGGCGGCGAAGCGTGATACCAGATGGATTCGCGCACCACTTCGTCCGACATTACCAGGAGGTTGAACTCTTGTGCAATGGCGGCGATCTTTTCGAGCTCTTCTCTCGAAAAAACCTTGCCGACCGGGTTGTGAGGGGTATTGACGATTATTATCTTGGTGCGGGGGGTGATAGCGCGACTAAGAATTTGTTAGAGGCGTGAAAATAGAGGAGACGAGACTGGCATGCCGCAATTCGTCAAAGTCGATCGTCCAGTCGTTGCTGCTTGGTCTGTCACCGGCTAAGTTGGGGTGCATGGGAACATAAATGGGTTTTCCGCCGTTGAAGGTGACGGAAGGAAGATATTGGTCGAAGAAGGGCTCGAACATGACGACTTCGTCGCCCTGCTCCAAGAATGCGGCGAACACAGAGTATTGGCCTGACAGAGAGTAAGTATCGTCTGAAAAGGGGGCGGCAGGGGACGCACCCTCGTTTGCGCCGCTGGTGACGAGGATCTCGGACTCGACGTCGAGGGACCTGTTGAAAGAAGGCTCGTAGAAATTTTTGATGGCTTGGCGCAGGCGTATGCGACCTTTCGGGTGAGAGTAGTGATTTGGGGCAGTCTGCTTGAGTGCCTGATCGGCGGCATCGGTGATCCAGGATGGAGGGGGGAAGTTCATGTACCCTTGGCCCAGATTGATGCAATCAGGAGGGAGATTTGCAACGCTAGGGGGGTTGAGTCGGATGGGATGAATCGGACGGACGAACGCACTTGTAGATGGACCAGACGTCCTGGGCCATCGCACGTCCGTCGAGCAGACGCGAAGAGAACGGAATCGGTGCGCTGTTGGCGTTCATGTTGGACATCAGACGCCGTCCAAATCCGATTTTGCGGCTCAACCGCGCCAACATGTCCGTAGTCCAAAGTTGGTAAACACTAATATGCAAATGCCACCGCTCTTGTCCTCTTCTTCCATGTCAACAGACCCGCATCACAGCGACGACGAGGTCTTCACGTATCCCTCAGAGACCGAGGAGGGGGAGGACGAGGACGAGTTCGTATACCCCACCGACGCCGACTCCCCCGCCGAACCTCTGCCCGCCCCCCCACCTCAAACCCACCCGCCGTCCCATCCGTCCCCAGCACAGCTCGAGGCCTTGTCTGCCGCCGCGTCTCAGGGAGACCTCCTTCTGCTCAAAAAACTCTTTGCCACTGCTCTTCAGGTCGGTAATCTCGAGCCGTTCGCTCTGGCAAACGACGCCTCTTCACGCACCGGTTTTACTGCCCTCCATGCCGCTGCAAGCCGCGGGTTTCTCGACATCGTCAAGCTGCGTGAGTGCCTCTTCTGCTACCCTGGGCCATTTTTGAACTCCTGTCAGTCGTCGAGGAATACGGCGCAATGCCCGACTTGGAAGACCGCGAGGGCGAGGTTACTCTCTTCTTCTTTCTCTTATGCTTCCTCTGACCTTTTGTTCAGACCGCTCTACACAAAGCTTCGTTGAATGGCCACATGCCAGTCACCCAATATTTGTTGACCAACAAGGCGGACGTCCACGCACGCGACGCAGATGGTTGGACCGCCCTCCATAACGCTTGTTCAAAGGTAGCCTCTCTATCAAATCACTTCCGGGCACTCCCTTACCCTCTTTCTAGGGTTATCTTGACATCGTACGATGGCTCTGTGAAACCGGCGGCGCTGCCAAAGAGGTAGCAGGTGTCCGTGGTGTCGATCTTCGTAATATGGGTGGTTGGACTCCTCTCAGTAAGTCATCCTCGTTTTTGTTCTTGCCACTCTACCGACCCTCTTCATAAGTGAATGCGGCTTCCAAAGGCCATCTTCCCGTTGTCATGTACCTCTTATCCAAACAAGCTGCAGATCCGTTAGTGCGAAATAACTGGGGTGAAACAGCATATGACGTCGCCGCTTCCGTATTTGAAGTGTGGATTTGCGAGGTATACCTCTTGTAACTTTTGGAATTACTGTCTCACCTTCATCCGTTAGGTTCTGCAAAAAGCCGAAGTAGAGCGCTGGCGCGGTACAACTGCACCATACAACCCACTTTGTGTTCACACTACAACCCCTTTGGTCATATACGAGAACCAACGTCTTGATACTCGTTTAAAGACCCTCGCTGTCTCAGGTGGACTGCCCAAGTTTTCTGCATCCAGACTTGGAGAACGCGGCCGTCCTCCACCTTTTGAGTTGAAGCTTCCCTCTCCCGACGAAGATACCGGGGCAAAATTGGTGGCTTCGTGGCGCAGCGACGTACAGCTTCCTCTAGCCTCCGATCCATATGTGTTACCCCACGCTTCTCGCCGAGATACCCCGATATTGGAAGGCGCTGAACGAAGTCACTTTTGGCTGTAAGAGTTTATTCATTTTTGGATGGGCAGTCGTGTAAAGCAGTTAGTTTAACAGATCAGATTGGGTTATAGACGATACCTATCCTAGGGTCAGCCCTGATGGTGGCTGGCAGTATGCGCAGAACTTTAGCGCCCCGGATGAGGCTTGGCTGCCCGAACCTCCGCCCCAACTCGTACGCCTTTTGTCTGGAACTGGGGTCGTGACAGCCAGTCTGTCTTCTCAGTCTCGAACTCATGGGCGCGGAAGCACTTCCAACTCCTTGTCTTCGGTGTCCTTGCATACGACTGCGTGGGTGCGTCGCAGACGCTGGGTCCGCGTCATGCGTCGTAGACTTTTTCCTCCTATCCCCTTCATGGAACCTGACGGTGGGATGTACCATCTTGCACATGATGGTTCACTGATACCTCACGTAAGTGATGGCGACTGTGAAGTGGGGGGTGAAGAGGGCCAAGAACTGGGAGCAATGCGTCCCAACCGATTATCATCTGCCCAAGATTATGTGGCACGTGCGCGCTATCTTGTTGGAAGCAGATCAGAAAGTGTAGATGATGCTCAATCTGCTACCGAAATTCGTCGCGCCATCGCTAAGCTTGAACGAGCGACGAGCGAATTACGACAGGGGATTCTGAGTAAGTTGCTATTGATGCCCAATTCATTTTATTTATGAAATCGACAGGCGACGACGATAGGGAACGGAAGATACAAGCTGAGGTTTTGCTGAATGCATACAGCAGAGAGCTGGAACGATGTAGACTTTCTGCGGGTGCCCAAGGACTTTTGAACTCTGGCTCGGGGGATGAATATGGTGATGATGACGAGGAGGAGGACGGCGATGATCACGACGAAATATTCCATTATCCAGGGTTTTCTCCTCTTACGATCAATACACCTTCCGTCAGGTCCGGATCAACCGAGCGCTCCTCCCGTCCCGTGATCGCTCGAGACCTCACACCCGATTTATCTCAAGCGCCTGACTTCCGAGTCCCTACTCGCGAAGCTCCTCAGAAAATGGCTGCTCCAACGCTTCATATACAATGGGAGCGGGACGATGCAGTACAAGCTTGCAACGATTGCCAGCGCCGCTTTAGTTTTATTTTAAGAAGAGTAAGTTTTGTCGCCATTTAACACTGCTCGGTCCTAATAAGTCGTCTTTGTTCTGTTTGATTTTGTTAGCATGTGAGTACCTTGAAGTAATGATAGATGGCTACTATTCAACTTGAATTTACAGCACTGTCGAAGATGCGGTCGCATATTCTGCGACCGATGCTCATGTCACAGAGTTCTTCTCGAACCATCTGAAATCGTACAAGATCCAGCATCTCCAGTAACCAATGCGACATCTTCGTCTCAACGCGTTTGCCAGTCTTGCTTCGATCATCGCAATACAAGTACCTCGACAAGAGGATCTTCCACCGTGGAGCGCATCGTGGTTGATCGGGGAAGACTGATGGCACCCGGTCAGCTCACACGACAGAACTCTAGTTCCCAATTAAGCGACCTTGCAGAGTAAGTTGTCATCTTATATAAATGATGGCTATTGCTCACTTCCCACGGTGCAGTTGTCCTGTTTGTGGAACTAACCTTTCGGCCTTCCACAATCCAGAGGACCAGGAAGCCCATGTTAAAGGCTGTCTGGACGGCGGAACTGGCTCCTCACCCCAGACAGTCAAATATCTTGTATATGAACTCCCGTCTGAAAGTACCCTGGTGGGGGTCGAATGTGAGCTCTTTCACAGATGGACCTTGATTTTCGCTCATGTCACCCAGGCGTCATCTGTCTCGAGGAATTTACGCAAGGATCCGTAGTCGCACGACTTAGCTGCTTCTGCAGTTTCCACAACGGTGAGAACTATGAACAGCGTGCCTTTCAGGAGGAAACAACTCACGTCAACGTTTCAGCATGTTTATCGTCCTGGTTGCAGCGAGGCCGCAGTTGCCCTGTACATACACGCTGATGACGCAATTTCTGCCACATCCCCCCCTCGTTAATGGAAAAGCCTGTACATAAACACGCAATACACACTAAGGATACATAACTATACATGGTGCCATCAATCACCGTCTCGCGGTTCGTAGAATGTGCTGTAGCGTATGCGATTCTCGTCTACTCGTATGACATTTGACAAGTCCTCCGTGTCTGGAGAGATAATATCTTGGCCTTTGATTCCGTCGTCCTGATCGTCCTCAAACCAGGTGGAGGGGTCGTTTTCATCTGAATCATCCTCGTCCATGTCTTCAAGGTCAGAGTCGGTCGGTTTATAGTTCCTACAAATCTTTTCAGGTTGATTATCCGCAAATGAACGAAAGCAAACACTGACATGAATGCCCATATGCGAGCCTCCGTTTCCTGCCTAGACAGCATTTCCCCCTTGACCGGCAAGCCAATTCGTCTTTTCCTGTCATCCGAGCGTTGTTGTCGCTCCAAATCAACTGCATGCGCACGCTGCTCCAGCTCCATCGCCTCTTGCAAACTCAAGGATCCGACACTTGCACTATTGGTAGCCAGCGGGGCCTGGGGAACGCCACGCACACATGAGTTGCTAGGTGCCAATTGCGCAGTATGCGATGCACATACGTATCGGGATAACGCCCGCCGTTTAGCGTCGATGACGCGCGGCTCGGGTTGGACGTCGACGGGCATGATCTCATCGGCGTTGATGTTCGCGTTCTTGAGACCGCTGCGAATTTCTTCGATGCCTTCGAGCTCGAGCAGTCGAGCTTCTATGGTCGTCTGTTCGACAGAAAGTCGCTGCGCGACAGAAGAGGTGCAGGCGATCCTGGCGTCACGGGACGGGTTACAAAGTCAGTCCGGATGGGGGGAACCTCCAAGAACAGTCGGGGAACGACGCGGCGGATGCATACAGATGGTAAATAGACCTACGCCGATGAAGAGAGAAGTCTTTCGTTGCGATCGTGTTGGTCGTGCAACTCCCTCAGGGACATCTCTGTGATGGGCTTGGGCCTCGTCTTCGGTGGCGCCCTAAAACCATGGGGCACAGTCGGTTTTCTGGTGCGCGTCGGAGAGGTGGGGGACAGGGGGCTGCTGGCTCTCATAGGACCCATACTGTGAAGGGGCTCTGAAGCGTGTAGGAGGTCTGGCGAACGACAATCCGAACTTTTTATACTACCAAGCTCAGCTCTACTACCGCTTTCGGCCACACAGTCTGATTCAATGCACACAGTCAACGTGTCTCATATTCGGCGAAGACAACCACTCCACTAGGATAACAAGACATACAATGGTAAAAAGCACTCACATATACATATCTCCCTAAAAATTCGAGTTCAGCGTCATGTCCGACAAACGACTGCAGGTGCGCACCACTCCGGGGGGCATCAATTCGTCGTTATCAGGTTCCCCCGTGCTAGCACCTCCTCCACGCGGTCTCCCACCGAATGTGGGTCTCACTGGGTGGTTAGGATCAGGTCCTATGGGGTCGAAGCGAGCTCCTGGAGGGGCCCCAAGTGGGGGTAGATACCCATCACCACCCCATGGTCCCCTGGGGCTCAATTGTCTGCGCCCTCTGTCACCAAATATAGGATGATCTGGCCCGACAAACATGCCATCTCCTCTATGAGGCGGAAACATAGAAGGAGGTGTGAATGCACCAGCTCCAAAGGGATCTAAATCCCTTCTTCCGATTTCCAACGGGTTGTAAGGGCGTGCTCGGGAAGGAAAACCAAATGGAATATCCTCGGGGGTAGGAGGAGTGATGGGTCCTGAACGACGGGGGGAAATCCGCAGAGGATTGGCGGGTGGCGCACTTGCGGAAGCCTCTTCAGTCTCCTCCACGTATCCTTCCTTCCTGAGTCCAGGAACCAACTTCTGTATGATTCTGAGTTTAAGCTGCGAGACGAAATCCGAGACACGATTCGAGGATATGAAGCCATGGATGAGGGGCTGGACGCCCGGTACGGAGGCGTCGTAAGGATAAAACGAAGGTGAAGTGAAATCGTTGGTAGATACGTCCAACGACTCTGATTTATCACTCTGAAATGACGTCAAGTAGGATCTATGCAGGGTAAGCACACGTACTTGGATGGCAATGGCATTAATCAGTGTCCGCTGTCCAAGTTTCACGACTTTCACGAGAAATTCAAGGCTACTCTGTTCATGTCTATACCTAAAGGCATGATCCGTATGCCCCTTCGAGTTCCATTCCTTGGGCAAGACATTATCCTGGAAGGGTGCTGCCGAGGATGCATCGTCGATCGCAATCAGACGAAATCCGAGCGTCGTGAATGCGGTGTGTACGAGGGCGGCAATGGCATCGTGAGGAGAAGACAAAGCTTTGTTGGGCGAGGGAAGAAGGTCGGCGAGCTGGCTTATGAGCGCTGCCGGGTCGAGTACGTTCGCCATGGGGAAGAGCTGACCACCGGTATGGTGACGCAATGTATAGTTACGTAATGCTTAGCTTAGTCAAGGACTTGCCGGTACGATGGAAAAAGGAGTCTAATTTAACCATGAACTGGAGCACCCCTACGTATCGGACCATGATGCGCAGACTTTTCTGCATCAGTTGCATGATCCCAGCTTGCAAGGCTTCGTTCAGCATCGGTGGATGAGGACAAAGAAGAACAGCATGCCTGAGATAGCATGGTCTCAACTACAACGGCGGTTTACACCCGGATTTGAGGTTCTACTTGAGGCAGGTGTAGATGAGGGTTGGTATGATCCTGACAATGTATTACAAATGTACGTGCCGTTCTTTTATCATCATTGCAGCCCAGGAGTGTTGCTGATAATCTGTAGCATGATTTTCCGTTGGTTGTTTATTCGTTAATCAGCAGCGCGTTAACAACAGTCGGAAGCGCCGTAATAAAAAAAGGTTTGTCTTAATATTTCTCTTGTTGTGATTGCTCGGATTAATCAAAGATATGCAGATTTTGCCTCACGGTATTCCAGAGCTGATATTCCGCTCTGCGGATGACTATGGGGCACTTGAATTCGAAGTACGTAGATAATTAGCTTTTTTCTTCTATTTAATATGGTTTCCTCAAGGTAATGGTCTCACATGATGCCCTCAATCACGTTCGCCACCTATACATCAACGACAATCACCCCGTGTTCGACCTAGTACCACCCAAACTCAATGATTTTATTTCATTCTGTTATGACGAGTTGGGAAGGCCAGTCATTGAGCGCAGCTCTATTTGGTCTATTTATTGCAATCTTTTGGATCTTGTCCGGCTGAAGGAAGGTCTCTCAGTTGTTCTAGAGGATTTGGAGGAAAATCCACAGGATCTCGGTGATGTAGAGCTTCCTCTAATCTCAGACTTGCAAGACCTTCCTGAGGTAGAGGGTTATATGGGTGGAGTTGGGAATGGTTTGGGCCTTCTTAAGTACTACCACAAACATTTCCTAGAATGGCCTCTGATCTCCCATTGTCCTATAGAAGCTGAGCACCTAGCTGCACTAGATGCTTTTGATCAGGAGGATGAACCCAATATCCCCTTTGATGGAACACCCGCACTGTGGGTTGATACCTTTTCATCAGATGAAGATGAGGTGGACGAAGTGGTTGATGGCTTATGATTTTTCATGATCATATCGGTAATTTCTTGCATGCTGCCTAATTATATACACACTATATATTTCTTGTGATTTAAAATGGGTGATACGTGACCTTACATGGTCAACGCGTGAATGTATACGCAGAATTGTGTATCAGTAGGCGGTGTTCGGAATCCTGCACCGGCAATTCTGAATTCGCCAGTCGGTGTTGTAAATTGAGTCCGGCTTTCCATAGACCTGTCATGGTGCACGCATACGGTCCTGTGGCAATAGGCGCCAATCCTTTCAACGTCAAACCACCAAAGTCAGTCGCGCTAGCCTCCCATGGATACCACAAGTACAATTCAGAACCCGAATACAGACGTGTATGAACATCAATATCCTTGTTTTTCTTCCAACTAACACTAAATGTACTTCTAGGGCGAAAAGCAAAACTCTCACCGCCAAAGGTACAAAACCCCGCCCCTCCCGCTTTCTGTTCTCTTCCGGCTCATTTTCTTTCCAGATATCCAACTCCATACTCAAGGAGATCAGTCTTATCGGAAAAAGATATGGAAGAACGAATATTACGTTCATTTCACCGTGGGCGATACCTCTCAGATGACAAAGACAACGAGGGAGAAAAACAGCTGTACTTCTTGGGATCAAGTCTTCTCTTTCGAGTACGTCTATATTCTTTGCTCTACGGGGGCTAACTAAATTGCTAGATATGTGGACGATGGTGCTGATTTCATTGCAACCGTGTACGAGAAACATATCTTCAGAAAATCCAAGGTCGTCGGAGCGGTTAAGGATACCATTTGCGGGTTGCTGGAAAAGTCGAAAAATGGAGGTACGACAAAATGTTGTCTCGTCATGTTTCTCTGACGCAATCTCTGAACCCTAGTGGTCCAAGTGCCTTTCGGAAGGGGCACTCCTGATGGGCCAGAGCCTTCTGGAATTACGATCAAGTTATCTCTGGAATCCAAACGTGATGAGAGCGCTGATACGGGTGAATGTCAAGCTGCCGGGAGCGTCGATACGGGTGAACGTCGAGCTGCTGATGCTGTCCACGAGGCGACAGAGGCGATCGGCGCGCTCAGACCTGCGCCACAGTTCATTTCCCAGATGAATATGGTGGTGACGAACGCTCCAAACATTTCGCAAGACTCTCTAAACATTTCGCAAGACTCTCCAAACATTTCGCAAGACGCTCAGGAAATCGGGAAATCGGATGTGTGGAAAGTCCTATTGCAGAGAGTGGAGCTATTGAACGAGATCGTTGACGGTATCGCAGAGGTACATATTTGTCGTCATTGTTCCATGCTTCCCGTTCGAACGTCGCACAGGTTCACCCTTATGTTTCATTTGCCTGGTCTGTCTTATCAGCCGCAGAAAAGGTATGTTTTCTCGTTCGATGCTCCTGCTTACACTGACCTTCACTTCCATGTAGGCGGTCATAAACCAGCAAAAACGGGACGAGCGGATTGTTCGCTTGGCGGAAAAACTGAGCGACGTCTTCGACTTCGTTCAAGATGCCGAACCCCTCAAGGTAGTCAAGGCGCACGAAAGGGCTATCGTCCCTTTACTCAAGCAGGTGACGGAGTGTGGATATTTCATTGCAGGCTATGCCAAGCAGAAGGAGTTTTGTCAGTCATCACCGATATTTAAATGTCTAACGCTATTAACATTCCTGGTCAGGGCGTCGGGCTGTGAAACATGTTTTTGACGATGCCGATAAGAAGATTATAGATTTCGAGAACAAACTTCAAGAACTGAAGAAGGCCTTTTTGGACGGTGTTACGCTGCGGTCTGGGATCATCGTTCTTCGGATGATGAATACTCTGGAGGAGCTCGGTAGGCCATGCCTCTTTTTAACTGCGGAGATAAACTCATGGTTGTGAGATGTAGCAACAGTAGGGAACATCGACCTCAGTGGCATACCATATGCAGCTGAAGCTAGATATGTTTGGGAGAAGAGGTGTTTGCCGGGAACGCGCGAGGCTGTGATAAGAGATATTTGCAGCATTCTCGATGATCCCGCAGAGGATGGCCCCCGAGTATGTCTCCTCGTCGGCGTTGCGGGGTCTGGAAAGTCTGCTATTGCGCACTCAATTGCTCGACGTTATGATGAACAAAAGAGGCTTGGGTCATCATACTGCTTTGCTCGTAGCGACATCGGGAAGCGCAATCCACAGAACGTTTTCAGTACGATCGCACGTAACCTTGCGGACTGCGATCCTCTATTCAAGTCGGCACTCTGGAGGGTCATAAAGGATGACATAGGAGTTCGGATGTCGGTCTCGCCATCTGAGCAACTTGAGCGACTCATCATTGGACCTAGCAAGGATATCCATGTCATAGGCCCGCTGATCATTGTCCTGGATGCGCTCGATGAGAGCGGTGGATGGGTTGATCGCCACCAGTTTCTAGAGACCCTCTCTAGTATCACGGATTGTAACTTGCCAAGAAACATCCGCTTCCTGATTACGACCCGACCTGAGGAAGATATTCTTGAAGCTCTCCCACCTAGTCCCCAGATTGCACATAGATGCCTTACGGATGTCTCCAAGGTGGAGATTGAAAAAGATATCAGCAAGTTTGTTGCTCACTCCCTTCGTGTCTGCTCCTTCAAACTTAATACCTTGTGGCCAAATGACAAATGGTGTGAGCTGCTTGTCAAGCATTCCCAGCACCTTTTCCAGTGGGCATCAGCAGCTTGCAAGTTCATCAGGGGAGGTGATACACGTGGTGTTGACCCAAGTAAACGGCTTCAAAAGCTATTGTCTAATGTCAAAGGTAGTGGTGGCTATCTAGACAACCTGTACTTTGGCATCCTTGATCACCTCTTCACTTCTGAAGATGCCCAAGAGCAATTTCGAGATGTGATGGCCATTGTCCTTGCTCTCAGGGAGCCTCTTTCTATTAGCTCTTTTGCTGCTCTCTTTGGAGATGTCTTTGACATTAATCATGTCATCAAGCCACTTGGATCACTGTTAGATGGTGTGCAGAATGGAGAAAAGCCCATACGTCCTCTTCACACATCATTTTATGACTTCTTACTGGACATCAATCGAAGCAAAATATTTCATATTGACATCTTACCACATCATTCCCTTTCTCTTGTGTCAGCTTTACTTAAATGCATGCAAAAGATGCTCAGGTTCAACATATGCAATCTAGAAGACTCAAGATTGCTCAATCATGAAGTTCATGATTTGCAGAAGCAGATTGCCAAGGCCATTCCCCCACACCTTGCATATGCATGCCAATATTGGGTGGACCACTTGCAGCATGTAGAGTGCACCATGGACTTATTGGATAATGTGACCACATTCTTCAAGGTATTTTTCCCAGTCTGGCTGGAAGCTATAAGCCTGCTCTCCTATTCATCCCCCACTGCATGTATTCTGGCTCTGCAGGCATGTTCTACTCTAGCAAAATGGACTAAGGTACAATCTTCATTGAAAATGAAAAAAAAAATAACAATGGTATTTTCAGAGATATGATGACATTGCTACATTAGCATTGGAGGCTTACAAGTTCATTCAAGCATTTGCTCCTGTTATTCAAGAATCCACCTGCCATCTTTATTTGTCAGCAATGCCTCAAACACCTACCTCCTCTCCACTCAGGCAATTATGGCTTTCTCACTTGCAATATTATCCTTTAGTAACATTGGGTCATCCATTAAACTGGCCAAGTGAAATCCTTACTCTTCAGGGGCACACTAGTGCAGTTTGGGCTGTTGCCTATTCACCTGATGGTGCCCACATTGCCTCTGGCTCTTTTGACAAAACTATCAGAATTTGGAATGCTGTTACTGGTCAGTGTGTGGCAAGTCCATTCCAAGGGCACACTAGTGCAGTTTGGGCTGTTGCCTATTCACCTGATGGCACCCACATTGTCTCTGGCTCTTTTGACAAAACCATCAGAATTTGGAATGCTATTACTGGTCAGTGTGTGGCAGGTCCATTCCAAGGGCACACATCTTCAGTTCAGGCTGTTGCCTATTCACCTGATGGCATACACATTGTCTCTGGCTCTTTTGACAAAACTATCAGGATTTGGAATGCTGTTACTGGTCAGTGTGTGGCAGGTTCATTTCAAGGGCACACACTTTCAGTTCAGGCTGTTGCCTATTCACCTGATGGCACACACATTGCCTCTGGTTCTTGGGACCAAACCATCAGGATTTGGAATGCTGTTACTTGTCAGTGTGTGGCAGGTCCATTCCAAGGGCACACACTTTCAGTTCAGGCTCTTGCCTATTCACCTGATGGCAATCACATTGTCTCTGGCTCTTGGGACAAAACCATCAGAATTTGGAATGCTGTTACTGGTTTGTGTGTTGCAGGTCCATTCCAAGGGCACACACTTTCAATTCAGGCTATTGCCTATTCACCTGATGGCACCCACATTGTCTCTGGCTCTTGGGATCAAACTATTAGAATTTGGAATGCTGTTACTGGTCAGTGTGTGGCAGGTCCATTCCAAGGGCACACTAATGAAGTTTGGGCTGTTGCCTATTCACCTGATGGCACCCACATTGTCTCTGGCTCAAATGATGAAACCATTAGGATCTGGAATGCTGTTATTGGTCAGTGTGTAGCAGGTCCATTTCAAGGGCACATAGATTCAGTTCAGGCTATTGCCTATTCACCTGATGGCACACACATTGTCTCTGGTTCTTTTGACAAAACCATTAGGATTTGGAATGCTGTTACTGGTCAGTGTGTTGCAGGTCCATTCCAAGGGCACACTAGTGCAGTTTGGGCTGTTGCCTATTCACCTAATGGTACCCACATTGTCTCTGGCTCAAGGGACAAAACTATCAGGATTTGGAATGCTGTTACTTCTCAGTGTGTGGCAGGTCCATTCCAAGGGCACACAGATTCAGTTCAGGCTCTTGCCTATTCACCTGATGGCACCCACATTGTCTCTGGCTCAAGGGACAAAACTATCAGGCTTTGGAATGCTGTTACTGGTCAGTGTGTGGCAGGTTCATTCCAAGGGCACACAGATTCAGTTCAGGCTGTTGGCTATTCACCTGATGGCACCCACATTGTCTCTGGCTCAAGGGATCAAACCATTAGAATTTGGAATGCTGTTACTTGTCAGTATGTGGCAGGCCCATTTCAAGGGCACACATCTTCAGTTCAGGCTGTTGCCTATTCACCTGATGGCACCCACATTGTCTCTGGCTCTTTTGACAAAACCATTAGGATTTGGAATGCTGTTACTTGTCAGTGTGTGGCAGGTCCATTCCAAGGGCACACACTTTCAGTTCAGGCTGTTGTCTATTCACCTGATGGTACCCACATTGTTTCTGGCTCTTGGGACCAAACCATCAGGATTTGGAATGCTGTTACTGGTCAGTGTGTGGCAGGCCCATTCCAAGGGCACACAGATTCAGTTCAGGCTGTTGGCTATTCACCTGATGGTACACACATTGTCTCTGGCTCAGATGACAAAACCATTAGGACTTGGAATTCACAAGAACCTTATGCCTGTCAGAAAATGTATATAAATGAAGGCTGGGTGAGGTTGTCTTCTAATGCCTCTTTCTTTTGGATTCCTTCTTGGGGAAGAAATGGGTTTTGCCTTCCCATTGACTGTCTATGTATGAATGGATATCCACCATATAATGTTGATTTTAGTGATTTTGCATATGGAGAGTCTTGGGTGTCATGTTGGAAATGATTTCTATGCTTGTTATTGGAAACTGTAATACATTCCTAAGTAGTACATATGTACATATTCAAAGACAACTTTTAGTGTGAAACTCTTCAGTGAAAACTAGATATGACCTGATATGAGCTTGCCAGCCTTAGTATGATGAGATACCAAATTTTGATACATGTGATGTATATTATGTTGTTGATAACAGATTGTCTGATTGCAACATCAGCCTGAGATGCTGTAGAGCTTGGATATGCTTTATGTGTATATGGACTCATTTTTATTTGGAGCACGTCTCCCTCACTACCCTTTATTTATACCATCCATTTGCAGCATGGCCAGACCAGATTGACGACATCTGAACACTCGCTGGTGGGCCAGGAATGGTCCCTGAGTGATCAGTTTGAACTGAAGTGGCCCTGGGGCACTCAGTCATGCTGTCTTCAACTCTGGTTGAAGGTTTTCCTTTACTCATAATTCATTGTACTCTCAGACAAGACCCCCTGCACTCAGCTGATGGTACTCATCATCAGTGTCCTATCTACGGGCTTGAGATGTTATCACTTTCCCCCTTTTTGGACTCATATGTACTATTTATGGACATGGTCTCAGACTCAGTCATTTGGTGCCTGGTTACAGACACACCTTACATACCTTACATACTTTTACTACATAGACTCTAGTTCCTAAGTTGGGTACTTACACAGTCTCAGGCATACCCAGACTATATGTAAGTCTTGTACCCCTGGAAATGAGAGGGTAGCTTCCGTTTGACTCACCTTTGAATTGAATCGACTGCCTACCATTTTCACAGATCAAGACTGCCCTTCACTTTCATCTTTGCCAACCATCTTATTGATCTGTCCCATCAATGTCTCCGTTTCATGTCTACTGTTTGGCTGATACCATCTCAGTCCCAATCCTCACATCCAGCTCTAACCCACACACTCAGCCAGCACTGGTCTGGTCCCCCTTACCCTTGCTGGTCTTGCTTGGTTGGTCAGTTTTCACCTCTGGTCAACTTAAACTGCCTTTGGTGCAATTCTCTTGGGCTCAGCTTTCACTTTTCTGGTTTCCAGCTTCACTCTTGCTCCCTGGTTTTCAGAGTCCCTCTTCAGGGCAAACCTATTACTCCCTTCACCCATTTTCTTGGCCAAAGCAATCAGGGATTTCCATCCCTCTTGCTTTCTCAGCCAGACTTTAGTCTAATCAACACCTTGTCATGCAATATCACCACATTAAACATGCATAAACAGTACAAAACAGCATGAGGCAGCACATTGTCAGCAGTGCTGCCAGTAATAAAAGTACCTGATCTCTTCAACTTCTCATGTATCAACTCAGTATGCAGAATGTTATCCATCTGATGTATATAATTTCCACCACTACTTTACTAATTGTTAAATCAGAATGGAACCTGGTCCATCTAATGACTTTAATCCATCTGGAGCTACCAAAAAGTGGGAATGTGTTTGCCAGAGGTATTGCAATAGGGAATCTCATCTACTGTCTGAGTCAAGCCTCTACCAACACTTGGCTAATGTGAGTGAGGACAAATATATCAAGATCAAGACTGTTAGGGAAATGTCACTGGACACAGTGCACCTAGTCATTTCTGACATTCACAGGCTTCCAAATGTGAATCAAGATTTCTTGGCTTCTGAAGCAGGTCCAAGTACTGGCATTTCTTGAGCTGTACAAAGGACTGCTACCTTACAAGCACTGGCAAAGAGAGCTTAGAAGGCATCTGATTTGGATTGACATGCTGGCAAATGCAAGTGTGCTCATAATAAAGAAAATCTGTTTCCCAGAGAGGTAAGTTTATTTGTCATTCAAGTAAAATGATTTGAGACTATGTGTCTAATGGTACCAGCCTAAACAAACACAAGCCCAACAGGACCAGGATGCTCCCCCACTGCATGAGCTCCCTTTCCCTGAATGGTTTTCACCTCCACTTTACTTTCCTTCATCCTTCCCATCTGTGGATGATCTGCCAGAGATTCCTTGGCAAGATTCTAGAGAAGAGACATCTGAAGAGCCTGCTCCTCCTCCTCCTCTGAACAGGCTGCAAAACCTACCTGATCCAGTCTGCATTCAAATTGCCTACAATAGAAGTTGGCCACAGACTATTGATCTCAAGGAACTATCTCAGATTACATGCATTCTGAGGCTTCAAAATACGATGCATTTCATAACAACTATTTGGAATGCATCCCTTCAAGATCCCATTGCACAGATGACCAAGCTGATACTTGCTAGGCTATGCAATCCACCTGAGGTCACCATTGAAATCAATAATCATGGTACTCAACACAGTATCTCAACTTACCTTGCCCTCAAGCATGCATCTCAGAATGCCTATGAATGCATCATCAAATCCACATGAAGGAATTTTGTGAAGGCTCCTGGAGTTGAGAATTGTCTCAGGTTTGATGCAGTTGAGGACCTCATTGCCACATACACAGGGATTGAACCCATAAAACATAATGTGTGTCCAAATTCATGTGCCAGTTTCACAGGACCATTTGCTGACCTCACAAGATGTCCAACTTGCAATTCATCTCAATGAAATGTGTTATGCATGTGCAATGTTTGACCTCCTGAGAGTGTCCTCAAAGGTGATACTAAGTCCTGTAGAGTTTCCTAGGGGTCTTAGCAGAACCTTCATGCTGGAGTGAGATCAAACACTGTATAGTATTGCTAAGGTACATGGGCTGCATAAGGTGGGTATTTAAGGTATACAATGTTACACATGTGCAACACCTGATCTCTCTGAGTATCTTTGAAGGCAATACAAAGTCCTGTGGAAATCCTAGTAGAGTCTCAGCAAAACCGTCATGTTGGAGTGAGACCAAACACTGCATATAATTGCACAGATTTAGCTGAGTACAATGGCCACATAAGGCAGGTATTTAAGTAGTACTGTAGTGGATGTAAAAGTACTACTTGCTATGGTCCATGAGATAATACAATGGCCTATGGTGTAATCAATACTGGGATGGAATAGGAAAACACTAGATCCAGATGGTGGATCGAAGAAGGAGGTAAGGTCCATGATGAAAGGGGAATATGAAATAAGTGAAATGAGAATAATCATACCAATGCAGTTAGAAGTCTAAATAGGAGGTGTCAAATGAAGACGATTCATAAAGGGAATTACCAAAAAGGGAAAAGTCCATATCTGTTAAGTCTGGTTCCACAGAGGTTCAGGTACTTATCTCTGGAACACCGGAGGTGTACTTGGTCAAGGACTTTGGCTTCACTATATGTGGTATGCCCTTATCTGAGTCCAGAGTCCTTAATTTGCATGAGGGTCAGAGTGAGGGGTCAGAGGGTCAGAGGTGAGTTGTCAAGACTCAGACATGAGAATGCTGATGAGAGATCAATGGTGGAGATGGGAGGTGTGGAGACTAATGTGATATTCAAACTGAGATATAATGACATAGTACAGGAGTTTATATATGGAGGGACAAAGTCCAGAAAGAGTAAAGTAGGATTCAGGGGAATGAAGGTTCCGAGGTTCTGGTGCAGTGCTGGTTAGTTGCACAGCCGGAGCTGTGTGCCTACCCTGAACACTGCATGTCAGAATGGAGACTAACTAATACTGGAGAAGGCACAGGAAAGTATCATAACATAATGTACATGAGGAATGGAGACAGAAATGGATGAGGAGATATTGATAGAGTACCAGAGGTGATATGACCAGAGCATCAGAGGGGATTTGGTAAAATTCTGGGATATGACAGTATCCCCCTCTTAGGTCTGAATCCCTGAAGGCCGTGGGAGATCACATGTCCGGATGTGATGTGTGAAATGTAAAGATGTGACAGGAGGAAATGGTTGGGGTGGAGAAGGTCTAAGTGGTGGGGTCGGAGTCTGGAATACTTTAGCATATAAGCCATGGGATCCCGTGTGGCTTTTTCTTCAACCACTACCATGTCTTATCTGGCAACCACCATCCTTACCCTTGACACTGACATTGGCAAATGGTCGGATGTGCAGCTCGAAGAGCACAATGGTGACAATGAGATGCTCAGTGAGGCCAAGTACTCAGAGCATCATTGGAGGGGGCGTGAGAAGAAACAGTGTGAGGCAGAGGAGAGAGAGCAGTGTGAGGCTGAGGAGTGTGCCTGGAGGGAGGAGGAGGAGTGAGCACAGCACGAGGCAGAGAAGGCCGAGCACAAGAGACATGAAGAGGAGAAAGTGAGGCACTGGGCAGAGGAGATCGCCATGGAGCAACACACAAAGAAGGCATCAGAGGTGGTAGACAAGGAGGAGGAGGTGAGTACACTGGAGGTAACCATTGACACAGCTGACAAGCAGACAGGAGGAACTGGGGCCGATGCCTAGGTCAAAGGCTAAGGGCAAGGCCAGGGTGGTCCAGTCAGAGGACCTGGTCCAGCATGCACTGGATGCCTGTCTCCGCTGCCAATGCATCAACATCAAATGCATCCTGGTGGCGGGGAAGAAGGTGACATTTTGCACAACCTGCATCACAATCAAGATGTGATGTGTGCAGCCAGGAAGTTCTGTTGGGGACAATGATGAGGTCAAGGTTGTTGAGGGACTGGCACCAAATAAGCACAAGGCTGATAATGAGGCAATGAGGCTGAAGAAGAAGGCCCAGGGACATGGGCCGGAAGCAGGACCATCGGGGCAGTCTGGAGGGATGGGAGGAGTGCAGGAGCTGGTGGAAGTGGTCCGCGTGCTCACTGAAGCAGTAAGGGAGATGGTGACGACATAGCACCAAAACTCCAGGAGAGCATCAGAGCAGACAGCTCTGCTGAAGGAGATGGTGGAGATGATGGACACAATGGCGGTGAATCAACAAGATTTGATCGCCATGCGATGGGAGAAAATGGATCAGGAGGTGGAAGAGTGGGATGAAGAAGAAGATGAGGAGGAGCCTCCGGTGGCAGATGAGCTGGCAGAGGAAGCTGCAGAGGCAGCGGCAGAGGAAGAAACTGGCCAATAAAGGCCAGAGATGGATTTGTACTGTAATTTTTTTTTTTTCTTGTATTTTTTTTCTTTTGTCTTTTTCTTTTTTCTTCTATGTAATAAAAGGAAATGAATCAGAGGAAATCAGAGAGGAGTTAAAGAAATGGAGATAAAAAAAAACATAGGTACATATAAGAGTGAACTAAAGAAACAGGAGAGATTAGTAAGTAAGGAGGATCAGATCAGGAGGTGTGAGATCTGGGCTTATCTGGATACTGGAGATGAAAGTTGGCGACAAGTTCAGATGCGTGATCTAATTCTGTCACTAGCAATCAGGAGGTTTCTTTGTTGGTACCTTTATAACTGGACCATTGGACTAAATAGAGGATTTTGCAATGTTTTCGCTGGCAGTCCACTTTTGAGTTGAGGATCTCAGAGATCTTGAACTCTGGTTTGCCATCAATGGTGGAGGAGGTTGTATGCAGTTGGGGATGGTATTCGGGACCGCAGGTTCTAACTGGGAGACATGGAAGACCAGGTGAACAGACTTCATTGAGTCAGGGAGTCAGAGTGTGAAGAAAAGGGAGCCAGCTTGAGCAATAACAGGATATGGACCTAAATTCTTCTTGAAGAGCTTTTTAGATGGGTGAGTTGAATTAAAGTATTTAGCTTTGACAAAAACCTGGTCTCCGACTTTGAAGTCCAGAGCAGGAGTGTGCTTAGCGTCGGCCAGTTCTTGGTATCATTTTTGAGCTGCAGCTACAGTGACCTCAAAAACTGTTGCAATAACTAATTTGCGCACCACAACCACATGGGACAATCATATCCAGCTTTGCAGGAGACAAAGATAGTGTTATGAATGCTCATTTCACCTAACTTAATTCCTGCCACTTGGCTGGGTTGAACTCGCGACCTACCGCATATGGTAACTTATTCCCACACCAAGGTGGAAAGGACTTGTCTTCAAGTCGCACCTAACTTATCACATGACCACTTACCTCAGCGGCCTAGACTCAGTCACATGATCACATCATGTGACACATCACATGCTCAAGGGCTAGACCCTTATCTCCTTATCTATGACCTCATACCCTATGCTCAACACATATTTCACATGCAGCTTCTATCTTGCCTCATGGACAAGGCTATGTTTAATCACTGCTATGCTTCTCTCCTATCAGCCTATAGCATATCTAACGCTTATCATATTTACACAGCTTCTTATCTAACCAATGGGATGTGTTCCCTTATATAGTAGTATTACCACAATATGTGCAAACAGTAGAATAGTATATAAACCCCTGGGTCTCAAGGCTATATCCCCAGCTTTGAAGACTTGGAGATTTCCTCTTCTTGTTGTCTGGCAGCAAGTGCCCTGGTCAATAGCTCAACCAAGCTATTTGCAAGTATATCTTATCACTCAAGACTACCTCTTGTCTTCCAGAAGCATTAGGGTTAGATATAGCATTCAGACACCTCTTTCTAGAGAAGAGTTGTTTCAGATAGTACTTACCCTTGGCTACAAGATTGCCCCCTAAGTCATGTGATTTCATTCAGGGGCTGCGAAGATACATGCATTACAAAACAGCAATGTCATTGCAACAGTTTTTGAGCTTTTCAAATGGTAGGTAAAATCACAATGAAATCAGAGTGTAGATCACTGTATTTGGTCATGCAAATAAAGATACACTACAAAATAGTATGTTGGAGTATAAATTTGTTCACATGCCTCTTAATGTCCCTGAATTCTTTCCCACAAGTCATGAATTTCATTAAAAAGTGATTGTACTCAATTTAGACAATTCTGCTTCCTCTATTGTTGCTGCCACTGGCCACAATGTATCCACCATATCTATGCTTCACTTCCATGAGTTTTCTAAGCTTTTGAAGATCTCTGGAGGTCACTAAACAATGCCTCTTCCTACTAATAC